>VIAB01013802.1:42463-53207 GCA_009801035.1 Oophaga pumilio
GCACACTCTTGGCATTCTCTTGATGAGCTTCAAGAGGTAGTAGAAATGGTTTTCACTTCACAGATGTGCCCTGTGTGTGTAACTAATAGGTCAAAAATCTTTTCTCAATCCACGTAGTTAGAAAAACATGTTCTGGATGGAAAGCACAAGTTTGATTAATGCATTTGTTGCAAATACATCTGTTTGCTTTGTTTTTATTGTATTTTATTACATATAAATCAAATATGACTGATGTCTTCATGCATCTTCATGCAACTATACCTGGCAAGGTGCACACTTCTGCGTTATGGCTATTGCCTATTCTGTTCCCTGAACCCTTTCATTGATCTAAAACTATCTAAATGGAAGATTTTTTTACAATTAGTGAGTGCAATAACTTTTCTTCTTCTTTGTGATGACAAATTAACATTATCATAAGGTATTAATTTTCTGATATATTCTTCAGAGCAGCTTCATGATGAATTATGCTTTAATCTACTCTAATATTACTTGAAATGTGAAGAAAACAATATGAGTGGTACTCAAAGTGCATACAAATGGGGAACACAGGGCAATGTTATGGGTGGTAGGAATAGGCTCAGCTTTTTAAGCTGTCTATAAATAAATTCAAGAAGCTTATGAGATATAGATCAAGCAACATTGATGTTCTGCCCTGATATCCATTCAATTCTTTACATTGGGTCTTCTCGGTCTTGCAATAAGCACTGTGATTGGGTAGTTTTTTTTTATAGTGGTGACACCCGCCTTTGATAGAAGTCCAAACAGCACTCCTTGTTATTTGCAATTAGAGACATGCCATTAAAAATGATCTAATATAGAATGTGTAAATGTTATGTAATGTTGAACTAATATGACCCTGTTGGGAGCTCTACAGCACGTCTGTATGCCTCTGCATTATTTCTGTATTACTCCAATTTAATACAGAGGTATTATGTATAAATCCTGCAGTGAAATTCCTATGGCATATTTTATCATATTACGTATATTTAAAATATTCACCCATCGAACCATTTTATTTCTGAGGCAGAATCACACCATAATAAAATAACATACTGAGAGACCTTATAGTGGTACATTTAGTGCCTCTGGTTTCTGTAGTGGTTCTTTAGAGAAAGAAGTGTGCATGATGCTTTACAAGCATATCACTTGTGTGCAATAAATGAGTCCAACTAAACAAATACATTTTCTAGATATGTGTAAAACATTTAAGTGCTTTACCATATCCTGAAAGTTGTACAAGAGTAGATTGATAGCATAAAATTAGTGGTAGGGCAGTTGTGATTGACAGCTTTCCTCTTGTATTAATAATCAGAATTGGGGAAAAATTTGATTCTGATTTTCAAGTTAATCCCCACAATCTTCAGTATGTAGGTGATGAGGTTGACAAAGTGAATGAGCACCCTTTGTAATGTCTGTATCATCCCAAAATTTTCAAAGCATTCTGCAATAATAAAAATAATTCCTATAAATTTTAGAAATCAAAGATGTTGGGATTTGTTCCCAGAAATAAACATGGAACTATTCATTTATGAAGTCTTAAACAAGTAAAGTATGACAGAATTTGATTAGGTAAATATAAATTTTCTTGCTCTTTAAAGGGGTATTCTCAAGTTATCTCTGGAGCAGCTCAAAGCTGTGCAGTCTCCTTACTTCCTGGTTGCTTGGGAGGTGGGAACTCTTCCTTGAGTGGCAGTTCTAGTGAGTAGCTTAGTTCTGATACTGTGCGTTAATGGTCTGTCAATGTTTGTTCTAAATCTACACTATTATCCCACTGTTAAAATTATTCGATAACAGGGCATTTGAAAAAGCACATGATTCAGGAAAGTGATAGCTGTGATTAGAACTTCTCTTTAAGTTTCCAATGGTGGGGGTCAGGGGCTGTGATTTGACAGATAACAGCTGTGGTCCTGACAGGGAGGGGGAGATAAGTAAGCAGTTAACTGCTGTATAAAAATCAATTGGCCGTAAAGCGATGTTAGGATGTTGGGAGTTAACTCTTCTCCTGAAATGTTATGACAGAGTATACGGGGCGGGCTCTGGTGGCCAAGCCAATTGGAAAGCTGTCATAGCAGTAAAATGAAAACAGATAGAAAAGGCAGCTCAGTTTCAAAGTTGCTAATTTTCATTCTGTCTTACTAACTAAAGCATTATAATTATGGGAGAATATTTCATTGTGCACGTGCCATTTCCAACTCCATCTCATTGACAGAATTTATGATAGTGCCCCATGATCAATATTATTATTAGTAGTATTAGAATGGAATCTTTAGAGATGCACATCAATGTGCCACAAACCTATACAAAATATTGTTTTACTATAAAAATGGGCATGGGTGACATACCCAACTAGTTGTGTTAGCAATTATTAGTTTAGATAAAGAGAAGATTGTAGCTAATTCTTTTTGCTATACCTAGAATATTGTAGTATATTTTGACAATGACAAGCTACCAAGAGGGGAAAATGAAGATGTTCTTGAACATCCCCAAAAATTAAAACTTTGCTTAAATCACTGTCATTTACAATTTTGTCTAACTTAATTGCAAATTCAAGTAAGATGTATGATAGGCTATTTACGCCCTAAATATCCTATATATGTGTTCAATATTGTGGCACATGCCAATGGTGTATATGTGGAATGTGTCCAAAGTTTATAAGGGGTAGGTAATAAGTGGCAGGTAAACATAAATTTGGCCAAAGTTTTTCTTTCACTCTATGATAAGCAAACCATTCTAAAAGATGTACCAAAATATATGTACCATACTTTTTATTTACATACTTTACTGTATATGACACAGCACTGCATATGTTGTGGTTATACCTCTGCCTTATACATTGAAACTTTTTCTCAGCTTATATGCTGAATGTCCACAACAATCATTAGGTGAAATACATCTTTCCATTTATATAACTTTTCTAGTGTCAATTTTGCACAAGTGGTATTATTGCAAAAGATTGAGACTTTGTCCAAACTGCACTCTACTTCCATCAACTAACTTGGGACCTCTGGAATTCACATAGCATAGTAACCCCCATTGAGGAAACTGATGGAGCTAGTTTTTTATGAACAAGGAGAAAAACAGAGCAAACAAAAATTGGCGTGCACACCTGATATAATTCAATAGAAAAATATATATGTATCTTTATTAGGAACCCGAGACAGACAAAATTAAAAACATTTAAAACCAAAAATACGACATGTAGATCATGAGATGCACCCAGAGGAACATATGTCTACATGGGACAATGAATATATGGAGCTCCATTAACATTCAAAAGCAATATATTCAATACACTCATTGGTAGTATGATGCAGCGACAATACACACAATTAAATACAGAAAATAGCCACTGGCCACTGGCTAGCCACAATATCAAAGGAAATGCACTAAATGCTATCATTGATAAGATAATACAGGGATAGCATATACAATCAAATGCAGGAAATAACCACTGCCTATTCACAATACCAAAGGCCAATGGAAAGATACTTGGAAAAATAAAATATTCAATATCAAAATGAAAATTGCGTGGTATGGAAATAACTAGAAAGAGGGTAAAAAAGGAAAAGGGAAAAGGTTTCCCATGCCTTAATGGAATAACCAAAGAAGCACTAAATACTCTAGTAAGAGCTGAGGCTGCCATGGGTAAGAGATGTGAACCCAACAATAGCTACCTAAGTATACCCAAACAAGGTGTAGCACCCTGCTATCAAACATAATTCATGGAGGTGCATCCGATTTTTATTAAATACATGGGAGCTAGTTTTTTGCACTATTATATCACCTTACTTGTAGGGCGTTCCTATGCTTCACAAGTCACAGCACAGCCCTTAAGGGATCTTAACTAGTTGGTGAAACTGTAATCCTCCTCAAACTCTACAGTAAGTTCAATTTCTAACATATATTCTACATTTTTTTTACAGGATGCAAATATTAAATTGTTGTTTGTGAGGGACTGAGATAGCAAGCTAGGTATACAGTTTTCTGATGTTGACATTAAAAACATGTTTGAAAACTTCCATAGATTTTCCAGATGCACAATAATACAAGAAATGCATTTGAATTGCTCAAATTCTGGTACAAAATTCCTGTAATTTTAAAGAAAGCCAAATAAGCATATTTGATCTATGATGCAACATTTTTTTGGTACCCTCCATCACATCTGGTTGATTTGCCCAAAGATTATTCCATGGGAAGATATTAAAAATATATATCTTTAAGATTGAGATGTCAAACTTTCTCCCATGACTGTTACTTATGCTATCTTCATGAAGGATTAAAACCCAGCTAAAAAAAAACGAATTATGTCTGAACAAGCCCCTACTTCCTCTGCAGTCAAGCAGTGTCACACCATGATTGCAGATGCCACTGGGCAATATATGCGTGTTTCAGCTAATCTTTAGTATACCTTGGAATTGTGTTCCTTCCATCCAGTTAACCTATATTTAGCTGTGAAGAACTGATATCGGATGTATAGGAGCTCTTCGCTGTTCAAACCCTTAACTATCTCAAGCTGACAATTATATGTTTATTCGAACCCTGGTTAAGACTTTGCTTTCCTGCTACTCGATCCTGGGTGTTATAAACTATTTGCTAAACCTGGGATGACTTGATCCTTTCTCTGTTTGAAAATTTTGCCTTTCATTCCATCTTACTAGTTTTGAGCTTGGCTGTCTCCTAACTATGACAATGTCTCCTGTTTTGGTCTATCACAGTCTTCTGAGGTTTTGATCTGGCTTATAGAGTTGAGCGAATTTTGCAAAATTTGGTTCCGATTACGATTACGGTGGCGAATATTGTTTTTGTAATTTTAGAAGAACACAGCTGAACATCATTGGAGTCAATGGGAGTAGAAATAATCTGAACCGATCATCAAATTTGGCACGAATAGGGTACCAATATGGCAACTTCAGATTTGGCGACCAATTCCAAACTTATTTGCTCAACGCTATATATGACTCTCCTTTGCCAGCTCACTCCACCAGCCAACAAGCACTCCAAAGATGCTATACAGGGGCCATTAGGCCCATATTCCTCTATAATGTTTTTTAGGTGAATGCCAGGATTTTATTGAGACCTACTAAACAGACTAGCTAGTGGAAAGTTTTTCTGTGGAAATTCTATTAAGAACTGCCAGGCTACCACAAACAGTGCTTTATTACATTAATTGCCTATTTTATTTAAAGCCACCAAACTGCTGAATCCCACTTAAATGGAGAGAGGTCAACCACCCAAAAATGCAAAAATGGTAGGAAAACAATGCCCTTTCTTCAGTTTTACACGTATGACCAATGCCTTAAACTTGGATTGGCTAGATTATGTGTCTCAAAAATTAAATACAATAAATACCTGCAAAACTTCTACACAGTTGGGCCGTGCTCGCACCCATTGCCCGGATTTTCTACCTATTCTCACTCTATGGTTTTATGTCACCCAGAATCATTCTGGTTATGGTATTGTAAAGGTTTCAACTTGCTCAGCTGCTTCGGAGGGAATTAAGAGGCACTGTTATATCAAAAGTTCATCAGGTTTATTGCTCCATAAACATAACATGCAGTACAATTCTCCAGTAATTCAGCTCGGTCCTGGAGCCTCTTTCTTCAGATACAGAGACCTCTCTGTAATGTCCCACCTGGACACATGGAAGTCTGTCCACACTGGCAGACTCCCACAACACTCTTCCATGTGCCAAACACAACTTGGTTACATAGCTGTAACCCCACCCACAGGTGAGGTCAGAATCAGAAGGTTAGGTCACATGGTCATGACCTCACCACAGGTCCTTTAGGTACACAAACACATACAGGCTTTATCTTGGGTATTCAGACACATACCCCTTGGGTGGGTTTGTAGGTGACTGGACCCACCCAGCTCTCCGAGTCACCTGGAAGCCTCCCAATGTATAGCAAAACCCTCAGCAGTAGATCTGCTGAGCAATACACGCCCAGGCTTCCATCACAGGGCCACCCACCTCTGCGATATATACCGTCCATCCATCACATGACCAATCGCCATGCCACAGTATCCACGAGCGTATCATTTATCTCTTATAAATAACATCTTTCATTGAAATGTTCTCTTCTCTTTGCATTCAGGCATTCTATTCAATGTTTCCGGGCTGATATAGCTAAATGTAATGTGCCTGTAAACCTGTTGAGGTCTTTCATTTCATCAGCTGTATTCAGCTTACTGTTTTTTTTTAATAATTACAAAAAACAAACATTGATGTGAAAAAGTATTAAAAAATAGACTTTTTTCCCTATTGCGCCAATTGTGACACTTTTCTAAAAAATAACAGCTGACGTATGTATAGTTTCCTAGATAGCTGAAAGATGAGGCAAATATATTAATAGGCAAATATATTTGCCATTCATTCATCCACTGGGTTTTTTTCAAGTCTTGATAAATGTTCCCCATTGTGTGCACAAAGCCTTACATTGATTTTTAACATTGTTAAACATTATAAAAAAATCTAAATGTTTTTGACATTTTTTAGTAGCCTTTTAGTTATGCGGTTAGTTTTTCCATTGTTTTTATAATTACAGTATGTTAGTGGATCTGTCAGAATACCATCACAGCTCCGCTTTCCTAATATCATGGACTATGCAATATGCATAAACATAATGCAATATATTCACACAACAGATCCATTAATAGTTCCCCAAGTTTTTATTTAACCAATAAAAAACAAAACAAAAGATAAGTAAAGAGGACAGTACTGCTAAAATGTCTTGCTAAAACTTTGTACATTCAATGAATATACACTTAAGGTACTGCCACACTAAACAATATCGCTAACGGGATCGCTAAAAAACGTCACTATTTAGCGATCCCGTTAGCGATGTTGCTGTGTGTGGCAGCTTCCGGCGACGAGGCCCCTGCTGGGATCTCGCTCGTCGCCGGAAACGATCCGGACCCTATTCTCGTCGCTGGCGCTCCCGCTGGGTGAGTATTATAGCTAGTGTGGCACCTTTTCTTAGCGATTTAGCGGTACTTTTGTACCGCTAAATCGCTAAGAAGATCGCTAACGGCGATAGCGTCGTTAGCTATATCGCTAAATGTGGCACACATTTAGCGATATTAAAACGATCCCGCTAGCGATCTCATTAGTATGCGCCACTAACGAGATCGTTAGCGGGAGCGTTTAGTGTGGCAGTACCTTTACAATACAGGCAACACCAACTGACTCCTAAATATGAAGGTCTCTTACACTTATTAGAAATGCCATATGCCGATAAGATAATTATGTAGGACCAAAAATAGTAAAGAGTTACACATTTTGAAATCAATACTAAAAATATCACACATATAAAACAAGAATAAAATAAGCTAACAACCTTGTGTAATGATTAATAAAATAATTATACTATAAATAATAAATGCACCTCAGTTCATCAGATGTACTAAATATATTTATCTAGATGCATGACATTTTCAAAGCAGTAACTTAAATATAATATTAGGAGTCCTAAATGAAACAAGTAATGAGAGCCCCCAAAAATGTCTATGATGCCACAGGAAAACTACTTTCCCCAACACACATTTCCCAGGGAAATACTTCATATCAGGGTCATTCAGAACTAAAATATTTAAATATAGAAGAACTGATCAAAATATTAGAAAATTATTACACATATAAACATAGTAGAAATAAATTCTGGAAGTGTGTCTTCCATGAGGACTTCAGAGGGGACACCAATACCATCCGTTTACTAGTAGCATACTCTGATCCCACACACAGAAGATGGTGCTCAATATTCGTTAGGGAATAACGGAAAATCAACGATAATATCCTTGCAAAGAGGAAAATCACGGCGTTTACCAACATCCATAAAACTTTTCACCTTTGAAACATATCAGTGTGAGAACACAGGCTAAGGCTGCCTTGTCTCAATAGCGCACACTTAATGTATGGAAAAAGCTGCAGGACAGATACAAACTTTAAATTTTGTTCTGATTGTGGTTTGCACTTTTTACATATATTTATACAGTCTATATAGAATGTTGGACCATACAGTAGTTAAATATCTTCTTTTCAAAGTGTCCCAATCTCGGCCCTTTTCAAGTGAAAGACTCAGGCACTGTTAGGTAAAATATGTTATAGCACAGATGGGGCACAGGGAAGAAGTTGTAGGGTCATATATAATGGGGACACAGCTATGGAGAAAGTCCGATAAAGATATAACTATTGCGGGGATACAGAGACATCTAAATAATCAACAGTGTTGCCATATTATCCTATAGTAGGTCATTCACTTAAGCCCCCGTCACACTAAGCGAGATCTCTGCTGAGTCACAAGTTTTGTGATGCAACAGCGATCTCAGCAGCGATCTCGCTATGTTTGACACGTACCAGCGATCAGGCCCCTGCTGTGAGATCGCTGGTCATGACGGAATGGCCTGAACCATTTTTTGATAGTTGAGATCCCGCTGGGTAGCATGCATCGGTGTGTTTGACACCTTTTACCAATGATCTCGCTAGTGACTCAGCACTGAGACACATAGTGAGACACATCGTTACACAGGTCGCTACGGGTCGCCGATCGTTGGTGCATCGTTGGGAAGATCTGACTGTTTGGCATCTCACCAACGACCACAAAGCGACGCAGCAACGATCCCTGCCAGGTCGTATCGTTGTCGGGATCGCTGCTGCGTCGCTGAGTGTGACGGTACCCTAAGGCACCACAAAAGTTCTTCCTATACTGAAAAAGTTAGACCCCTCCATCATTATACAGTATTGTTTAGCTGGAGAGTCTCAGTACTAAACTCACTTAGTTAGATTATACTGTACCAGTTGGGTGTAATGTCTTTGGCTGTCTTTTGGATATCTCCATTGTGTTGTTTTGTAATATCTATAATTATGTGTTTGCATAATGGTTTTTGTTTGCCTACAAAAAGGAAGCTGTTTCAGCTAGAATAATGGTGACAAGACCATGGCGTATCATGATTAAGTATTTATGAAGCACTGGATCATTAGCAGGTGACATATGACAGGTCCTCACTTGTTTAAAATGAAGAGAACTGGAACATAGAGTTTCCATGCAACAAGTGATCAGCTATGCGATGCAAACTTCCCTAGCTTTTATCTCCCTGCTATAAGAACCAGCTATTTATTACCGACTACTGCAGCCTAGTGTTGTACTGTATTATCTGTGTTACAACATTTAGTGTTAACATCTTGTAGGATTAGGGTCCTCCTGTATGGAGTTTGTAGATTACATTTGTGTTTATGGCTCTTTTTTTGGATTGTACAATATGCTGTCACAACCCAGAAAAAATGTGATAATAAGTCAATTGGCTTCCTATCATTGGAGCCATATGGACCATCTGAATGATTAAAACATGAAATACATAATAAATAATAAATAACCTCATCAGCTTTGACTTGGTCCAAACCTACAAGGGCTTAGTTAGCTATTCAAAACATAGATTGAATCAGTAATGAATACTGGTGCAGCTTTAAAAGGATGGGTTCATCCAAAATTGTCAAAGCAAGTTGAGCTACTGCAGGTGCTAACGAGGGAGCAAAGCACATTGTGGACTGGCGCGTTGTATGAATGAGATGTCCTCAGGCAAGATCCCGTGCAGTTTTTATAAGTCACTTTACGACACAGTGTGTATCATGGAGCCTTATCAATCATGAAAGCAGAATGTACAACTCAGAAATAATGATTCTTTACACAAAGCAGCCAAATCTGCCTTCATTCTCAATCTCCAGCCTCGATGATGTGCATGCATGAACGATCTAAGAGAATCAAGCACTCAACTAGTACATGAGCATTGGAAGAATGAAGATTTTAAAACTTGAATAGCGTCCTATACTCCAGTCAGCTTCATTAAATGGAGCTCAGCCTCTGTTTCTAGACTCTAATTTACTCCTATCACAATTATAACATGGTGGTCTGTGTAGGGTGTGACACATCCGAAAATATGTATTGGGCTATTATAATCAGCTCACCAACAAACACACTGGAGGGGATGATCTTCACAACTAATGAAAAAGTGGACTCAATAAATCATGAGATTTGAAAGAATTTACAGATAAATAGAAAACTAGATTGCAACCTTGCTAATAGGGCCCTCCCTCCTGGAACTGGCGAACTATGTGTTACTATGTAATGTTTTCATTGTCTGAACATGTCCCTGCTTAATTGTAAAGTGCTGCGGAATATGTTGGTACAATACACATAAAAGTATTACTATAAATACAATTATTATTAAAACTGTAGATAGAGATAGATAGATAGATAGATAGATAGATAGATAGATAGATAGATAGATAGATAGATAGATAGATAGATAGATAGATAGATATGAGATAGATAATAGATAGATGAAAGAAAGAAAGAATGAAAGATAAATAGATAGTGTAGATAGATAGCAGCAACTGGTTGTAGCACACCAAAGAGATATGGCAAAAATAGTAGTTTGTTAGCCCATAATGATGACATTTTGGTTCTAAAGTGCTTGTGTAAGGTTCACACTGTAGAATCGAAACGTCACTATTATGGGCTAATAAACCACTGTTTTTTGCCATGTCTCCTTGATGTGCTGCCCCAGTTGCTGTTTTTATCTGGATAGCTTTGTCTTTGCCAGGGAGGCTTTGCACCCACATTCGTTCTGGAGCTACTCGTGTTTTTTTCTGCATAGATACATAGATATGTGATAGATAGAAAGATATGGGATAGCTAGATAGATAAATAGATATGGAATAGATAGATAGATATGGGATAGATAGATAGAT
>VIAB01013804.1:24981-36877 GCA_009801035.1 Oophaga pumilio
CAGCAACCACCAGAGGGAGCCCAAACTGAGAAGCCAGATTAAAAGTGTTCACAACAGTACTGCTTTTTTATGCAAAATAAAAGCTGCTATTTACAGTACCAGCAAAAGCGATGAGATTTCAAAATTCTCAAGCACAGACGTTGTTTTTTTTCCTGATTGAATTGAAAAACTGCCGCATTTTTGAAAACTGCAGCATGTCAACTCTTCCAGCATTTTTGTAGCATTTTTCCCCCATAGAAAGCAATGAGTAAGTGCAATAAACAGCAAAAACACTGCCCTCTGTTGTAGCAGCGTTTTTGGAGAAATAAATGCAGGTACAGCAGGGTGTGAAATCCATTTATTTTTGTGATTTTCCCAAGTGTAAACCATAATGTATTGGTATTCTCACATTAGCATGGATGTTAGCATTAGTACAGTTTAATTCAATTTTTGATATGTGTTAAAGAATGCCCGACCAGCTAAATGCCTTAACAATGTGTGACAGTAAATAGTGTCCTACCAACTCAGTTCCCTACCAATGTGTTAAGTAAACAATGCCCTACCAATTCAACTCCCCCCTTACTGCTTTTAAATTTGCAATTGTGTATTTTTTCATGAACTTATGTAACCTTAGTTCATGGCTGCACTTCATATTCAAAAGCAGCTTTTTTGTTCAGAATAACCTTTTTTTTCCAGACATAAAAACTGTTTCCACTAAATAATTTGAGCAAATTTCCCTTTTTTCCCCAAAGTTTTATGGCTTCACAAACTTCTTGCATTGGTAGCTTAACAACTTGTAGTGTTCATACTTGCAAGGTGGAAGCAAAGCTGAACTTTGGGATCCTGAAAAACACAGTAAAAAACACAGAAAGAATGCAGCAAAACCTACATTTTCTCTGCAGCTTTTTTATTGCCAAAAGATCAGGTTTTGGCTGCAGAAAATAAACGTGTGAACATAGCCTACATTCGACAAATGACCGGCCTTGGATGGGATACATCCCGAGTACTGCAGGAATTAAGTACCATGATAGACAGACCACTATTTCTAATATTCAAGGATTCCATAATAACAGGGTCAGTACCACAGGCGGTGCCAATATTCAAACAGGTAATAAAAACTAAGCCTTAAAACTATCAGCCTATAAGTTTAACCTTTACCAGGCCAAAATGTTTGATGATTTTCTATGGATGCTATCCTGGAATATCTCATTAATAGTAACCTAATAACGCAACATCTTCTATAAGGGGGTTAGTTCCATACAGGACCACAGATACGGATGTTGTTTATCTGGACATTCCAAGGGCATTTGATATGTGGCCACATAAAAGACTGGTACATAAAATTAGAGCGATGGGGCGAGGGGAAAAATTGTGCAATTGGGTTAACAGTGTGCAAAACTGTAAAGCGCTGCGGAATATGTTGGTGCTATATAAAATAAAGAGAAAAGAGATTATTAACAGACTTGGTGATACGAATAAAAAACTGGTTATTAATCGAACACAGTCTGATTGGGTCACAGTTAACAGTGGGGTACCACAGGGGACAGTATTGGGTCACAGTTAACAGTGGGGTACCACAGGGGACAGTATTGGCTCTCTTCTTTTAAACATATTTATTAATGGTCTTCTAGAGGGCATACAGAGTACATTTTAAATAAGTACAGATGATACTAAACGCTGCAAAGTCATCATTACAGAGGAGGATAATTTATTATTTTGAAGGATTTATGTACCGGTAAGTTTGCTGCGAAAAAGCAATTCAAGTTTAATGCAATAAATATAAGGTCATGGAATTGGGCCAAAATGCACAAAGTGTACAGTTATGTAATAAATTATAGAACACTGGGTAAAATGGACACCATAAAAGACTTGCATGTATGGGTGGACAACAAACTCACCTTATGTGATCAGTGTAAGCCAAAAGGCAAATACGATTAAAGGATGCATTAAAAGAGGCACAGATGCTCAAGACAAAAACACTGTATTGCCTCTCTGAAGGTCACTAGTATTGCTACACTTCGAATACTGTATAATGTTTTAGGTTCCAGGAAGACATAGCTGAACTACAGCAGGTGCAGAGAACAGAAACCCAAGTTGTTAAGGGAATGGGGAGACTGCAGAACCAAGACAGGTTATCAAATGTTCCGTTATTTAGTTTGAAAACACAATCTTAGTACAATTTACAAATATATGAAAGGGCAGGACAGACATCTTTCTTATGTTCTTTTAACACCTAGGTCAGCAACAATGACAATGACAGGAGGGTGAGTATCACTGGGGGAGCACGGAGGAAGCACAGAGCAGGATGGGGAGCACTGAGGAGGACGGGGGAAGCACGGAGCAGGATGGGGGAGCACGGAGCAGGATGGGGGGAGCACAGAGCAGGATGGGGAAGCACGGAGCAGGACGGGGGAGCACAAAGCAGGATGGGGGAGCATAGAGGAGCAGGACGGCGGAGCACTGAGGAGGACGGGGGAGCAATGAGGATGATGGGGGAGCACTGAGGAGGACGGGGGAGCACTGAGGAGGATGCATTTCTTGAGAATTATAATATTACAGGTTATGGGTACTAGATTCTGTGATGGGACGTTGATCCAACTGTGGAGTCCAGAAGGAATTCTTTCCCAATATATGGGAATATGCCTCTGCCTCACAAAGTTTCTGCCTTCCACTGGATCAACATGTGAGGTTATAGGTTGAACTCTATGGACTTAAGTCTAGTTTCAACTCTAAAAACTACAGTGGCTTGCAAAAGTATTCACTCCCCTTGTGGAATTTTTCACGTTTTGCTACCTCACAACCTGGAACTTAACTGTTGTTTTTGAGGGTTTGCGTCAGTTCATGTAAAGAACATGCCTACAACTATGAACATTTGGGTTTCTTTTTATTGTGAAGCAAACAAACAGTACAAAATAACTGAAAATGTCAGTGTGCATAACTATTCACTCCTCTAAAGTCAGTAATTTGTAGAGCTTCCTTTTGTGGCAATTACAGCTCCAAGTTGCTTTGGAAAAGCCGCTATGAGCTTTCCACACCTTGCCACTGGGATTTATGCCCATTCCTCAAGGCAAAACTGCTCTAGCTACTTCAAGTTAGATGGTGTCTTCTGGTGAACAGCAATCTTCAATTCTGATCACAGATTCTCAATTAAATTAAGGTCTAGGCTTTCACTAGACCACTCCAAAACATTTACACGTTTCTCCTAAAACCAATCGAGTGTTGCTTTAGCAGTATGCTTTTGGTCATTGTCTTGTTGGAAGGTGAAGCTCCATCCCAGTCTCAAATCACTGACAGACTGAAACAGGTTTTGCTCAAGAATATCCCTTCGCACTATCCATCTTCCCCTCGACTCAAACCATTTTCCCTGTCCCTCCTGTTGAAAAACATCCCCACAGCATGAAGCTGCCACCACTTTTCACTGTGTGAATGGTGTTCTAGGGGTGATGAGCTGTGTTGGTTTGACACCAGACATAGCATTTACCTTGCTGGCCAAAAAGTAAAATTTTGGCCTCATCTGACCACAGCACCTTCCTTCATACATTTGGTGAATCTCCCATACGTCTTTGGTAAAGTTAAAATGAGCCTTACAATTTTTTTTTCTGCCCAATCATTCATAAAGGCCACCTCTATGTAATGTACGGCTTACTGTAGTCATATAGACAGATTCTCCAGTCCCTGCTTGGGAACTCTGCAGCTTCTTCAGGTTTACCTTTGGTCTGTGTGTTGCCTCTCTGATAAATGACCTCCTTGTCCACGCTGAGAGTTTTGGTGGGTGGTCCTCTCTTGGCAGATTTGTTGTGGTACCATGTTATTTCCATTTGATGATAATGGATTTAATGGTGCTCCGGGGATCATCAGATATTAGGATATTTTGTTATAACCCAACTCTGAATTTTACTTCTCAACAACTTTGTCCCTGACTTGGAGACCTCCTTGGTCTTCATGGTGTTGTTTGGTTAGTGGTGTCTCTTGCTTAATGGTGTTGTAGCCTCTGTGGCCTTTCAGAGAAGGTGTGTACAAACTGACAGACCATGTGACTCAGATTGCACACAGGTGAAGTAACTTTCAGTAAGCATGTGACTTACGTAGGTAATTGCTTGAACCATAAATTTTTGGGGCTTCAGAGCAAAAGGAGTAAATACATATGCACTTGCCAATTTTTAGTTGTTTGATCCCATACATTTAACTTAAGCCTATATTTTTCTCAATTCACTGCACCAACTTAGGCTATTTAGTGATGATGCATCACACACAAATCAGTTCTGACCTGAACAATAAAGCTGCCTTATCCATTTTAGCACACGAGGAATACGGTAGCTTAAAAAAAAATTCCTGAATTGCTAGTTTTTTTCATTCTGCCTCACAAAAATTGGAATAGAAAGTGATTAAAAAACTTGATGTGCCCGAAAATGGTACCAATAAAAACATCAACTTGTCCCGCAAAAAACAAGTCCTCACATGACTCTGTTGGCCGAAAATGGAAAAATTATAGCTCTCAAAATATGGATATGCGCAATAAAAAGCAGTTTTTAGTGTGTGACAGAAGCCAAATATAAAAAAACTTATATAAATCTGGTTTCTTTGTAATAGCACCGACCTGAAGAATCAAGATGTCTAATCACTTACACCGAACGAGGAACAGCGTAAAAGATAAATAAAACCAATTCTTCAACCTGCTGTTGATTTGTTCATTCTGTTTTCCAAAGATCGCCGTAAGACTTGGCTCACACTTGTCCTGCACTCTACGATGAGCACTTACACTGGGGTTTCCGAGTAAATCTCTGAAATACAGGATTCAGACAGACCCCCGGAGGAAGATTCCCTATGAGGCAGAAGGAGACACTGGACGCTGTCTGCCTATGATCCTGCGGTGTCCATCTTTTTAGGAGTGCATAAAAATGCGGTCTGCCACAGTTTTGTGCACTTCAGAAAAGAATACAGTGCTGAACAAAGGCCAGATGGAGTCCAGATTAACTCTGCTGCTTCACTATAGTGAATAGATCCCTCAAGAGTTTCACCTGAATCGCGTCACTCTGAGATTTAGATGGAAACCCCAAAGTAAGTGCTCAGCATAGAGTGCATGATAAATATGATCCAAAATGTTCAGCAAAATATTCCCAACAAAAGCTTAAAATCAACCCACAAAAAAACAAGTCCCCACTACGATCCATAATATATCAATGGATATACTACTAGTAGCACAAAGGCTCTGAAAAAGCACCATGGCTCCTCACCCCCCAAAAGAAATCCAGAAAATTCTGCGCTCCAAAATTCAAATGCCCCCCTCCCTTCTAACCCCAAGTGTGATTAAACCACATTTAGCGTTCACGTTTGGCATTTCTGTAGCAATAAAAGTCTGCCTAATTTACAGGTGCATGTCTCCAGAAGTACAAGCTGGGCATAATGTACTGGCCACTGCAATGTTTTGGGCACTACAATGAATAGGTAACTACAACGACCGCTTACAATTTTCACTGAGCAACATCCACTGCTGCTTGTTTCTGGTAAATACCCATGGAGTCAAAATCATCACTACACCTTTAGATAAATTCCTAAAGGGGTACAATTTCCAAAATGGGGTCACTTGACGGGGTGTTCGGCTCTTCTGACACCTAGGGGCTCTGTATAAGGAGTCTGCAAATTATTCTAGGAAAATCTGTGCTCCAGGAATCAAATAGTACTCAGTCACTCCTGAGTCTTGCCATATGGCTAAGCAGTATTGTACAGCCACATAAAGGGTATTTCTACATTCAGTAGAAATTGTGGGACAAATTTTGGTGCCATTTTTACCCATTTCCCAGGGTGAAAATGTAACATCTTGGGCTAAAACAAATTTTTGGTGATAAAATTGCAATTATTTTTCTTCACTGCCCAATGATATAAAATTCTGTGACTCACCTGTGGTGTAAATATGATCACTGCACCCCTAGATTAATTCATTGAGAGGTGTAGTTTGTAAAATTGGGTCACTTATGGGGGGTTCTGCTACCTCAGGGGCTCTCCCAGTGGGTTATGGCACCCGCAAACCAAAACAATAAAATCAGCATTAAAATATGGCGCTTCTTCCCTTCTGAGCTTTGCACTGCATCTGAAAAGTATTTCGCAATTACATGTAGGGTATTGGCGCACTCAGGAGAAATTTTTGCAGCAAACTGTGGTCCATTTTTTTCCTACTGGCCCTTAGATAAATTAAAAACTTGGGGCTAAAACAAAATTTTTTGTGGTAAAAATGTATTCTTTTTTTACCGCCCAGTGGTATAAAATTCTGTGAGGCACATGTCGTGTCAATATGATCACTGCACCCTTAGATGAATTCATTGGGGGGGTGTAGCTTGACACAACATGACACCCGCAGACAATTCCATCAAAGTCTGCGTTCCAAAACGTCATTCCTTCCTTTCTGAGTCCAGTCATGCACTCAAACAATAGTCTTCCCCCACATATGGGGCATCAGCGTACTCAAGAGAAATTGCACAACATATTTTGGGGTAAATTTTTCCTGTTACCCTTGTTAAAATAAAAAAAATGGGGCGAAAAGCATTTTTGTGGGAATTTTTTTTTTTTTATTTTCATGGCTTTACGTTATAAACTTCTGTGAAGCACCTGGGAGTTCAAGGTGCTCACCACACATCTAGATACATTCCTTGAGGGGTTTTGTTTCCAAAATTGGGTCACTTGGGGGTTTCAACTTTAGGCACAGCAAGGGCTCTCAAAACGCCATATTATGTCCTCTCTCGACTCCAGACAATTTTGGTTTCAAGAAGTCAAATGTTGCTCCTTCCCTTCTTAGCCCTGCCGTGCGCCAAAACAGCAATTTTACCCCACATATGGGGTATCGGCGCACTCAGGAGAAATTGCACAACAAACATTTTCTCCTGTTAACCTTGTGAAAATAAAATTGGGTCTAAAGTAAAATTTTTATGAAAAAAAGTTAAAAATGTTAATTCTTTCCTTCCACATTCCATTAATTCCTGTAAAGCACCTGAAGGGTTAATAAACTTCTTGAATGTGGTTATGAGTACTTTCAGGGGTGCAGTTTTTAGAGTGGTGTCACTTTTGGGTATTTTCTGTAATTTAGGCACATCAAAGTAACTTCAAATGTGATGTAGTCTCTAAAAAAATGGTTTTGCAGACTTTGTTGTTGGAAAAATGAGAAATTGCCGGTCAACTTTCAACCCATCTAACTTCCTAACAAAAAAAATAATGTTTCAAAAACTGTGCTGTTGTAAAGTAGACATGTGGGAAATGTTATTGATTAACTATTTTGTGTGACATAACTCTCAGGTTTAAGAGCATAAAAATTAAAAGTTTGAAAATTACGAAACAATATGCCTTCTGTTTCTGATGTGCACTGAACGCTCAGTAATATAAAATACAGTGCACTCAGGCTGCCATTGTTCCCATCAGTGCAGGTCCTGTTTACAAAGGACAATGCACTGCTGCCGAGAAACATTATCTTTTGTGTAGCCCAAAAGATAATTTAACTAGATGAACAAGCGTTTTTCTTGCTTATTGTGTGATCATCATCCTGTTTAGACTGCACAATTATAATGAAGCTAGCGTCCCTAGGAATGTTTGTTTACGATAATTGTGCATAGGACCTTAAAAAAGGTGTCCACTACTAGGACAACTTCTTCTTGATCAAAATGTTTGGCCCCGATAAAATAATAAAGTTTATACTCACGTCCTGTGCCGGTGACATTCCCGCGGTGTTGACACTTGCTCTCCCCGGGGCTCTTATGCGGTGCTGTTACATATGATGCCAGCGCCCAATCAGCCCTGGCGTCACTGTCCCCGCCTTCGGACCCATCAAACATGAAGAGGAAGCCAGGGATCAGCAGCACCCTGGACTTCCTCTTCATGTTCGATTTGTCCGAAGGCGGGGACAGTGACGCCAGAGCGAATGGGGCGCTGGCGTCACGAGACAGAACACCGCACGATAGCCCCGGGGAGATCAAGTGCCAAACACTGAGGGAACCACTCCAGCATGGGACGCGAATATAGGCTTTATTATTTTATCGGAGCCAAGCGACGAGTATGAGAAAAAGATGTCCAAATAGTGGTTCTTTAATTAGTTTATGTCTGGACTTTTGTGAAAAAAAAAAAAGTTTCTTTGGCTTGGGAACACATATCTACACTCTGGAGACTGAGCTTAGTAATACGGTAAAGTGAGAGCTCGCTATCCACAATCTGTCTTTAGGATAATCCTACAAGAAAACCCTACAAAATGTCTACATCTATAGTAAATATCAAGCAAAAGCACCTAGAGTCAATTCTGTGCAAAAGTTCAGCAACGGAAAATATACTAATATTAATGCATTATTCAATTACAAGCTTTTGTATCTGAAGGAAAGTAACACGTCCTTTCTCCCATTCAAATCCAGCATAAATTACAGTATATGTATACAAACAGGTTTAGATATTGGCATAATAACATGTCTGCTACAATATCTAGCAAACCTTTCCTTACCTGTGTGCTTGTGCTGGAGTCACTTTGCAGACGAGCATGATTTTGTCGATCAGAACTACAGCTCTGGGAAGACTGAAAATACAATTTAAATGCAATGGTATTGTAATGAGCATCAAAGTTGTACTTCATTGACAATTTTTGATATAATCATTGCGGTTTTAGAAATTGAAACCTTCAAATGTATCTATCACCAGATTTCAGAATTCATGCGGCATAAATTATTAAATTATACAGATGAGGATGAAACAATTATAAACCTGATAGTAAGATGAGCATTTTACAGGCCAAGGGTATTGAGCCTCTGCCCACCCAGTCTGACTGGCAGCTGCAGCTTGTACTGAGCAGTTTAAGACTATCAGGCTAGGTGGGCAGAGAATTCAAATGTCAAAGGATTATTTAGCAAATCATAGAAAGTAAACACGGCACTTTAAATATGTTTATATTTACAAACTATCGACGTTATTATAAGAGTATACTTTTCACATTGCAGATTTTATTGCAAAAACTTCTGTGGCTGATTAGCAGTGACAAAGATCTTTTACTATTTAAAGGGAATATGTCAGCAGAATTTCACCCCCAAACTTTTTATATACACATGTAGCTCTTTCGAACACAAAGCCAGTAATATCTTCACATTTCCAGTCCTTTAGTCCGTTTCTCCATTACTGAGAAATCAGTGTTCAAATTGATATGTAAATGAGGCTGTAGATCTGAATTCTCTGTCATGCCAGCTTTTTACCCCACCCAGTGCTGCCTCCTCCTGACTGACTGACAGCCCTCTAGGCTTAGGGACTTTAGGCAAATGAGCTGTCAGTCAAGCTGGAGGTGGCAGTGCTGGGCAGGGAATAGAGCAGTGACATAGGCTTGTGAAGATATACAGCCTCATTTGCATATCAATTCAAATGTTAATTTCTCAGTAACAGAGGAATGGACTGGCCATGTAAAGGTATTGCTGGACTTGTCTTTGAAAGAGCTGCATTCACAAATAAATAGTGTGGGAAGTGAAATCCAGCTGACGTTTCCCTTTAACACCTTCGCTCCCCTTCTTCTCAGAGCCATAACTTTATTATTTTTCCATCAATATGGCCATGTGAGGGCTTATTTTTTGAGGGACAAGTTGCACTTTTGAAGGACACCATTGGTTTTACCATATCGTGTACTAGAAAACGAGAAAAAAATTCCAAGCACAGTGAAATTGCAAAAAAAGTGCAATTCCACACTTGTTTTTTATTTGGCTTTTTTACTAGGTTCACTAAATGCTAAAACTGACCTGCTATTATGATTTTCCAGGTCATTACAAGTTTATAGACACCAAACAAGTCTAGGTTCTTTTTTATCTAAGTGGTGAAAAAAAATTCCAAACTTTGTTAAAAAAAGAAAAAAAACAACATTGCGCCATTTTCCGATACTCGCAGCTTCTCCATTTTTAATGATAACATTTTGGTGCAGATACAATCTTTTGATCGCCCGGTATTGCATTTTAATGCAATGTTGTGGCAACCAAAAAAAAAGTAATTCTGGCATTTTGACTCTTTTTCTTCCTACGACGTTTAGCGATCAGGTTAATCCTTTTTTTTTATTGATAGATCGGGCGATTCTGAACGCGGTGATACCAAATATGTGTATGTTTGGGTTTTTTTACTGTTTTATTTTGAATGGGGCGAAAGGGGGTGATTTGAACTTTCATATTTTTTAAAAAACATTTTTTTTTACTTTTGGCATGCTTCAATAGTCTCCATGGGAGACTAGAAGCTGCCACAAGCTGATCGGCTACATAGAGGCGATGATCAGATCGCCTCTATATAGCAGAATTATTTGCCATGAGCGACCGGGTGGCGCTCACAGCAAGCTGGCACTGACAACAATAGAGGTCTCCAGGAAACCTCTGGCTGTCATGCCAACGAACTGTTGACCCCTGATGTCTGGAAGCAGGAGTTAAATGCCGCTGTCAGCGTTTGACAGCAGCATTTAACTAGTTAATAGCTGTGGGTGGATTGCGATTCCACCTGCTGCTATTGCGGGCACTTGTCAACTGTTCAAAACAGCTGACATGTGCCAGGAAAGGTGTGGACTCAGCGCCGAAGCCCACATCAAAGGGAGGGAGCCCGATGTCGACATACTAATACGCCTGATGTCGTAAAGTGGTTAAATGAGGCGTAATACATTTCTATGTACTTCTTACATATGCCTGTAAATAGTTTTTTTTTTATTTATCATGTTTTGTTTTAAAGGGAATCTGTCACCAGGTTTTTGTTACCCCATCTGAGCACAATGACGTAGGGGCAGTGACTGTAATTCCAGCAGTGTGTCTCTTACACTGCTGATTGCTATAGTTTTGATAAAATCAATGTTTTTTTCTGCTGCAGATCTTGCAGTTCTCTAAATGCTGATGTCATGTCTCAGGATCTGACCCGGCAGGCCTGTGTTTGTCTACCGGCGTCTCTATCCACTGAGCCACTGGAGATCCGGTTGCTGTTCAAGTGCTGATTACCCTTTGCCTTTTCATCAACTCCTGTCTTACAGAAGGTATTTTCCATTTACTATTTGGCCTATCCTATCACTCTGCAGGGGGTTTTATTTGAACCTCAGTGTTACCTTTGTTCCCTGCTGGTGATAGTTTACAACTACAGAGTTCAGTGGTCCTTTTGTGACTATCTGTTTGTGCCTTCTCTAGGAGTTATCTGCGTGGTTTTGGTAGTGTGTTTATTTCCTTATTCTCTCCCATTTGCTTTGTTACTCCTACTGTTCCCTTGCTTTCCACTTTGTTGTTTCTTGGGCATTTTTATATGATTGCAGTTTCCTTTCACCCCAGTCTGTTACCCCTGTCTGTCCGGTTTGTGCTATTTGTTTCACGTCAGTGCGATACCTCCCAGAGTGGGAGAGGGAATAATTTCAGTGTGAATTCAGGAGCATAGTAAGGTTTGAGACCCATGCCTCTCTACCTTCAAGAGTACTTCTGGGACAGGGACAGTGAGGGTCTCAGCTCCAGGGACAGACAGTTGCAGGCCCCTCTCCCTTACTGGCATAACGTGACAGCTGAGCTCTGTATAACCTGCCCACATCACTGATTGGCAACTTTCTTTTCACATTGTGAACAAGCAGAAAGCAGGGATATACAGAGCTCATGAATATGTAGTACTAAATGGCACAAAACAACTAGTCCTCTATTGATAAACAGTGATTTTATCAAAACTACAGCAAGCAGCCCAGTAAGTGACTCATCACTGGAATCACGGGTCTCTGTCTCTACACTACGTTGGTCTCAAATTGGGTGGCAAAAACCTGGTGACTGATTGATTCCCTTTAATCATCTCATGTTATTCTCTATTCATCAGAAAAGTAGATTCATAATTTGCTAGATTCCTGTTACCAAAGAGCAGTGCATTGTGGAAGCTCTGATGTCAATTACATACCGTATTTTTCGGACTATAAGACGCACCGGACTAT
>VIAB01013805.1:25016-43428 GCA_009801035.1 Oophaga pumilio
CCAAACAAAAAACAAGTGTGGGATTGCACTGTTTTTGCAATTTTTCCACACTTGGAATTTTTTTTCCCATTTTTTGTTACACAAAATGGTAAAACCAATGGTGTTGTTCAAAAGGACAATTCGTCACACAAAAAACAAGCCCACACATGGCCATTCTGACCAAAAAAGTAAAAAAGTTATGGCTCTGAGAAGAAGGGGAGCACAAAATGAAAATGAAAAACTAAAAATACCTCTGATCATTAAGGGGTTAAAGTAAACTATATTAGTTTGGTGTCTGCAATCATAGATAAAAAAAATTGTTTTACGGCAAAGTGATAACTGTAAAAATTACACCTAAAAAATAACAATATTGAGACTGCTGTTTATTTCCATTCCTCATAAAAAAATCTATAACAGTGTTATAAACACTATAAATTAGTGCTTTTAGAATGTAAAACTTCTCTTTCAAAAATAGACTCCGGAAGTCACTTCCATTAAGATGAGGAATGAACAGAGTGTCAGCATGGAAAAAAAATAAATATATTGTTTTAGAATTTGATATATAAAAAATAGACACCTGATGAAGGCTATATTAGCCAAACAAGTTGTGATATTTTTTTTTTTTATCCATGATGACACTGTTGATTCCACTTGGAATTTCCTTCATCTAAACGGAAGCACCATCCAGGATTCTCCATCCACACATTCTTTCCACATGGTGAGGAAATAATTGGGAAAGGAAATATTTCCTCCACAGTCCACAGGAATGGCAGCATGCCGACGAAGAAATCCATGTGTTAACCAAGTGACGTTTGTTGTTGTTCCTACTGCACAACCTATGCAGGTGAGAGAATCAATTTCATTCTTCCTGGTATCAGTACACATTCATGATGCTTAGACAGTGCCTTCTGGTTTCTCCCCACTCATTTTTCTTTTCTAGTTTCCCAGTGGCAAGAAATAGACCTGTGAGGGATGCAGGAGAGCCCCCTCCACTACTGAAATGTGCCACCAACCTTGCGTTTCCCCAGGCCATAAAGAGCAATCCAATGTTTTCCTTTAATTAACTGGAGGAACAAGCCCTTTGATGCTGTGTCCCCAGCGATTATCACAAAGGTGTGAACTCTTGTGCAGCTAATATGGAATCTAGAAAATGACCTATAATAGCAGAATGCAATATCTCTGATCCTAGCTGAGCACATTATCAGAATGTGCATTCCTTCCCCCATAAGTCCATAACATCCAGCCACCCCTAGCACTCTGCGTTAAGTTACAAAAGTATAGCTACCAGGAATTAAATACAGCGCCGTAATTAGTCTCTATGCACAGATAAAATCCAACAGAAACCGGTGGTGCAGGTGCCATCTTACTTAGAGCTTCGGGCAGAGTTTCTACTGGCAGGAGGCAGTTACCTGATGCAGCCAGGAAATCCCGTAACTAAGATTTGGATCTGTGATCCATCAGCGCCTCCCTGTGGTCACATGCCACATAACACGGTAATTGTAATCTATCTGCACCCTACGCTTCTACTACACTCTTGACTGTATACTTGTTTATTGTTCTATATATATACCTGTATTTTTCTAGTGCGCCTTTTAGGCGATTAAATATAAAATGAATGTTGGACTGCTCTTTTATCTCAATTCACAAATCCACAAGTCCGCTCAGTTGATTATATTATACGCTACACACCAGGTTGGGTTTCTGACCCGATATAAGCCTGGTGTTGGATGGGGCTTTCTATCAAATGAGAAACTGGTGGCAGCATGCTATACTGTGTTAGTGAGGAACTCTGGCAGTGACAGCCAGGAGGTTTATACATATATCCCTAGCCTAGACTGGTGATATATATCTCCCCTCACTGGGAGCGCCTCAATAACTTGTACCTATAAGCAGGGCCGGCGTTAGGGGCAGGCAGCCCAGGCAGCTGCCTTGGGCACCCACTCCCCCAGGGGGCCCTCAGCAAGTGGCACATCACGCAGCCGCTATGGGGCCCCTGTGAGGTAGGGGGGCCCACCTGACCCCAGCGCCTACTCCCCCTGCTGCTGCATTGAAATGCACTGGTGTCATAGACACCAGTACAGTTCAAAGCAATGATGGAGGTGAGAGCGTCAGCTGATGCTCCCTCTACCATCATTCCCCACTCTGCCTCTGACACACAGCGGGTGCGCGATGATGTCATTGCGCACTCACCATGTTCGAGGCAGAGCGGGAGCCGGGAGCAGCCAGCAGCATGGGCACGAGGAGAGGTGAGGAGTGTTTTTTTTATATTGTACCAGTGCTGGACTGTGGGGCCATTCTCTGGGGGGAGATGCGGGCTGTGCTGTATACCATGGGCCTGTGCTGTATACCATGTGGGGCTGTGTGTATACCATGGGCCTGTGCTGTTTACCATGTGGGCCTGTGCTGTATACCATGGGCCTCTGCTGTATACCATGTGGGCCTGTGCTGTATACCATGTGGGGCTGTGCTGTATAAAAATGAGGGGCTGTGCTGTATAACATGGGCTTTGCTGTATACCATGTAGGGTTGTGCTGTATACCATGGAGCTGTGCTGTATACCAATGGGGGCTGTGCGGTATACCATGGGCCTGTGTTGTATACCATATGGGGCTGTGCTGAATACCATGGTGCTGTGCTGTATACCATGTGGGGCTATGCTGTATACCAGTGGGGGGGCTGTGTGTATACCATGGGCCTGTGCTGTATACCATGTGGGGCTGTGCAGTATACCAATCTGGTGCTGTGCTGTATACCATGGGTCTGTGCTGTATACCATGTTGGCCTGTGCTCTATACCATGTGGGGCTGTGCTGTATACCATGGTGCTGTGCTGTATACCATGTGGGGCTATGTTGTATACCAATGGGGCTGTGGTATATACCATTGTAGGGCTGTGCGGTATGTCTTGTGAGGCTCTGATGTATACCGTGGTGCTGTGATGTATACCAATTAGGGGCTGTGCGGTATACCATGGGCTTATGCTGTATACCATGTGGGGATATGCTGTATACCAGTGGGGGACTGTGCTGTATACCATGGGCCTGTGCTGTATACCATGTGGAGCTATGCTGTATACCAATGGGGCTGTGCTATATACCAATGTGGTGCTGTGCTGTATACCAATGTGGTGCTGTGCTGTGTACCATGGGCCTATGCTGTATAACATGTTGACCTGTGCTGTATTCCATGTGGGGCTGTGCAGTATACCATGGTGCTGTGATGTATACCATGTGGGGCTATGCTGTATACCAATGGGGTTGTGGTATATACCATGTGGGGCTGTGCTGTATATCATGGAGCTGTGATGTATACCATGTGGGACTGTGCTATATACTATGTGGGGCTGGGTCATATACTATGCGGGGCTGTGTTATATACTTTGTGGGACTGTGTAATATATACTATGAGGGCTGTGTTATATACTATGTAGGCTTTGTAATATACTATGTGAGCTGTGTTATATACTTTATGGCTGTGATATATACTATGTGGCTGTGTTATATACCATGGGGGTACAAGATACATTATATTCTATGGGGAGGCTGTGTTATATAATATGGGGGCTACATTATATTCTATGGTGAGGTGGGCTGTATTATATTCTATTCGGGGCTACATAATATTCGATGGGTGGTTGTATTATATTCTATGGGCGTGATTGCATCATACTCTATTCCATGGGGGTGATCGCATCACACTCTATGAGGGGGCAACATTATATCATATGAGAAGGATACATTGTATTTTATGGGGGGCTGCATTATATTCTATGGGGGCTAGATTATATTGCATGGGGGTTTTATTATACTTTACAAGGGGGCTAAATTATATTCTATTGGGGCTGTATTATAAACTTATGAGGAGGGCTACATTGTA
This sequence comes from Oophaga pumilio, assembly GCA_009801035.1. Lineage (NCBI taxonomy): Eukaryota > Metazoa > Chordata > Amphibia > Anura > Dendrobatidae > Oophaga > Oophaga pumilio. The sequence goes on from VIAB01013805.1 coordinate 28,871, forward strand.
TTCCACGGAGGAGCTACATTATACTTTAAAAGGGGCTGCCACATATTCTATGGAGGAGCTGTATTATACTATATGAGGGGGGCTGAATTATATTCTATGGGGGTTACATTATATTCTGTGGGGTGGCTGCATTATGCTCTAAGGGGTGGCTGCATTATACTATAAGAGGAGGGCTGCATTATATTCTATGGGGTAACATTATATTGTACGGCGGGGCTGCATTATACTCTATTGGGTGGCTGCATTATACTATATGTGCGCTGCATTATTCTGTATCGAGGACTATGGGGAATACATCATACTATATGAAGAAATATGGGGAGCATTATAGTATGGGAAGTGAATTGTACTACATGGATGACTGGCGGTGCATTATATTATATGGAGTATTATGAGGAGTGTATTATACTATATGGAGGACTGAGCAGTGTATTTTAATATATGGAGTAGTGTATTATATTATATTGAGAACTGAGTGTATTTTAATATATGGAGGGCTATGAGGAGTGTATTATACTATATGTAGGACTATGGGGAGTGTATTATACTATATGGAGGACTGAGGAGTGTATTATACTATATGGAGGACTATGAGGTGTAAACTGTAGATGTGCTGCTGATAACATGACACTGTATAGGGACAGATTGATCTAATAGTGATTGTTCTGTGTCCATCATTCTTTCTCAGATGGTGGAAAAAGGCCAGGAAGCAAGTGTTGAATGACTTCAATATTGTCGATCACACTCATTTAGCGTCCTGAACTCAGTGCATGTAAATACAATCGAAATGCTTCTGTGTGATGTGCAATATGTTAGCATTTGGGGTCCCATTTTAAACTTTGCCTAGGGCCCCACTTTGCCTAAAACCGGCCCTGCCTATAAGGGAAGCCTTTTCGGTGACTATTTGTCCTCGGTGCAGTTCCCTGTCTGACCTGGGGCAAATGGTGGTGCCAGAGAGCCGATCTCTGCAGGGTCCTTCTCTCCCCTCCACAGAGGAGAGTGAAGTCAACCCACACCTCCTCTGTGCGATCCGTCACAAGACCCTTGGTACAATAGCTAATTAAATTTTTTTTATAGCTTTTGGATATCACACTGGATTAATTTATAATACCATTGTTTTTTCCCCAAACCCTACATATTCATTTGCTATTTCCCATAGTGGATGCAGACATGATAATATAGTATACATCAAACTTTAACTGCTTATAGCGCTATTAAAAAAAGCTAAAGACATAGTGATGCTGGAGCACAGATACTTTCTATTGCAGCATGATGTACATCACAGTCATGCCCATTAATCATCAATTCACAATAATATACACTACTAAATAGAATATTGTATGAAATAGTATTACAAAATAATATAAAAAGTTTAAAATGAATTACAGTCGATACAGAAAAAGCAGAATTTATTAGAGGGACATCAATGAATTGTATAAATAGTCATTATTGAAATAATATGCTACAGTGCGTGATCAAATAGTCAGAGAGACTTACATGTTATACATTGATTCCAGTATATAATACAAAGCACCATAGTCAATCCTAGAAATGTACAGAACTTTCAAAATTCAAATATGCCAGCTTCACCAAATTATTTCAAAAAATTGATTTACAATTAATTAATTTGCAAAAAATTTCAATACCGCAGAGGCTGTAATTGTCTATAAAATGTTTTGACACTATAATCCTAAGCTGTTTTATACAAACCCAATCTTGGTAATGTTCAAGTGAACTCAATCTATTTGGCTAGGAAAGTATACTGTTCCTACGACTTACCATCCATTTTCTAGTAACACATTAATCTAGCAGATTTTTTAACTACTTAAATCGTAAAAGTGGTTCAAAAAATTGTTCTTATTATGAGCAGGAGGTGTAAATGGCTGAAGCCGTGGCATTTTACAAAGGGTGATGCTAGCTAGGTTCATGCCCCAAAAGCAGGTAGATATAACAAAAAATTATATTTAAATCTGAAATTGTATCAGATTTTTTAGCATACATTTTATATTTTATAAATTCAGATTTACGTTATACAGCAGTTTTCAATATTTTGGTTCACATAAAGCTAAGATCTTCAATAGAAAAAAACAATACAAGTACCTTGTGCACAGTATATGAAAGTTTAGAACGTACTGCAGATGTAAGAAGTAAGAAATGTTTTGTTGTAATAATGCAGACTACTCACAGTATACTGAGTAGATTTCTTAGATTTCTGGCCATAAAATATACATTTGTCTCTGCCAGTAGTCAGTCATATGATAAGCTGACATTTTGTTCAGGGCTGAAACAGATTTACAAAACAGTAAAATGGCAAAGGCTGTCAATGAGATGGATAGTACGCCATGCAAGGAATGTCAAGAAATATTTGGAGGAAAATAATGCAGCAGTGATAAAGTGTTCTATCCCTATCATGGGAAAAACTGATTCATAATTTAATTTATAACCATCTGAAAAAAAATATCATAGAAGTGGAAGAAGCCCGGAAATCTTAAATATTTTAAAAGAGATAATTAGAGCAGAAAAGTGATGTCTTAATTTATGTCTAAATCAATATTAATAGAAGTGAAAGAAATATTGGATTGCAGATCTGTGAGTGTGACATCTCATTTCTTGGTTTTATGCTAAACAATTGCAGAGCTACAGAGATTTGAAAGTTAACTAGGTTTCTGAAATAGCTGATAAATATCTCTGCATAAATAACAAAAGAATAAGTTAATAAGATCAGATAAGAAAGAATTGAGAGAGTAAAATATTAGAGAATCTTTAGTGCCAGTTTTTTTCAGCATAGATATTTAACAATTGTTATGAACATATCAGATTATATAATTTACAATGGCAAATCAAGAAAATGTGATAATTCTGTAAAAGTATCCTACCAAAGAGCGTTTTTTACATTAAAAACAGAAAATTAACAGAAAAAGGAGTTTTCCTAGGGCAGAAAGATGCAAAGATATTCTGTTAATACCACATATTTTTAAGATTTCTCAAGTTAATGATCCTCTACCCCTCACTGAAGATTTAATTTTGAAAGAGTAATGCTAACTTGCAGCTTCACAAGTTTCTCAAATCCAAATTATCCATCATGATTGCTTGCCTATGGATCAACACTGGAAAGGAGGAGAATAAGGATGAACGGATCTTTTGAAATTCAAATTTTCCAACTTTGCTGAATTTCTCCCAAAAAGTAAACTTGTAGGAAATAAATTTATGTGAATGGTATAATTATAAAGCCTTTAATTGCCTGGAAATATGTATAGAACATTATAAGCTCCCGTACGGTTCAAGTGAACATGTGTTGAGCTCTGTAGCTCAAACTGCTTTATAAATGTCCAAATGACTATCTATCTGGCTATAGGAAAATGGATTGCAGCCAGAGGTAACCAGCAGCATATTTAAAAACATACTTTTTTGGATCCTTAAATTGTATAAATGATCTTAAAAATATCCCTTGTTGTTTATAGATAGGTAGTGAAAATTGAAGAAGCCATGGCATTTTCAATTGTAGGGTGCAAAAATTATCCCTGCTTGGAGGGTATAAAAACCTTTTCAATTCATTAAATGAATAAACGATAACTATAACTATTTTATAAGCCATCAAAATCAATCACTTTAATAGGGAGACTAAACAGTTGCACTTTACTGTTTTGAAAGTGAAAAAATAATGGCCTATGAACCATAAGTGAAAAAATACCTATTTATTTTTGTGTTCCACAACAGGTTTATTAATCCCAAAAGGCAATTACAAAAGCTTTTTATGAAGCGAATCATAAATGATCCCCTTATTTCTAGAGACAAACCAGTGGCACTGTTTTAAACATGAACAATTTCTCCCATGTTGTCATAAAGTCTTTTTAAAAAGGTTGTTTCTTGAGGATACAAAAACATGGGAATACATTTCCTAGCATCAGCAGTACAGCTATTTTCAGCATCATCAGTACAATCAAGCACTATGAAACACAGTGGGAAGCCTGGGGAGTGTGGCAGCCATGACTGCGCAGTGACTGCAGCAAAAGGAGCATGGTAGAATGTTAAGACAGGAAAGGCAAGGGGATGCTTGTCAGTTTAGAGTTGGCAATGACAGCTGAAGTACAGTCAAGCTCTATGAAATACTGGACAAGCAAGAGGTGTGTGACTGGCATGGCTGTGGAGTGGCTGCAGTAGGAGCAGCACAGTGGAAAGTTTAAAATCAGGCAGGCAAAAAGATGCTTAACTGCAATGGCAGTCCTGGCAGCAGTAGCACAGTATAACACTAGGAGTTACAGTGGGCAGAGAGGAGGTGAGCCATGGCTCTGCTCTGACTGCAGCAGGAACAACATGGTAGAACGTTAAGATTAGGCAAGCAATGAGATGTTTGACAGTTAAGGGACAGCAAGAGCAGTGTTACAGTATAGATGACATGAAGAACAATGAGTAGATGACCAAAAGAGTGTTGTCCATCAGCATGGGCGGCAGCAGAATATTGTGGACAACAGTCAACAGGCAGGCATGCAAACAATTAGTATGGTCAATTTAATCATTGACATTAGCCACTGGTGCATGAAATTCTGCGCTGATCTGATTATCTGGACCGTTTTGGTATGAAAAATACACTGGCCACACTGAAAACCATCTTTAACATGGCACTGGAGGCAGGACATTACAATGCTTCCACAGAACACTGGACCAATTCTTACTACTAGTCCAATTTATTGACCCAGAAATAAATGAGATTGGGGCTCAGTGTATGCCTAATAAAGAATACATTAATTACACTCAGTCTGATAAATAATAATTACCAGAACGCAACAAGTGAGGACAAAAGCAAAATAAAAAAATATATATTTTTTTAATGGAAAGTTATCAGCAGGATTGTGCTAATTAACCTACAGACAGTGTCTGGTTGGCGCTGATATACTGATTAAAATAATACCTGGGTTGATGAAATACGTCTTGTGGTTGTTTAATCTTTATTTGTAGTTTTCATTTAATGAGATTCTCGTGCTTCGGGGTGCGTCTGTGGGGTGAATTTTTATGTTGTGCTCTGCTTACATATTCATCTGTATGGCTTATGATAGTTCACTGATCCCTCAATGACCTGCACCCTATTTTACATAATGAATATAATATGTTTTGAAAAAAAAACACATTCAGCAAGTAAGCTGCACATAGAACCATAAGCTGCACATACTGTAGGTTTTAGAGCAGGAAATTAGAAAAAAAATTGAAGAAAAAAATGTGGTCAATTCTGTACTTAATTTTCCCTATCCTGGTATATATGATCCCATCATCCCTATCCTGGTATACATGACACCCTCATCCCTATACTGGTATGAATGGCCCCCATCCTGGTTTGCATGGTCCCCCTCATTCAAATCCTGGAAGGCATAGCCCTTCTCATCCCCATCCTGAAGTTCTTGTCCCCCTCATCCCTATCCTGTCATTCATGGCCCCCCATCCTGGTATGCATGGCCCCTCTCATCACCATCCTGGTGTACTTGGCCCCCTCATCCCTATCCTGGCATGAATGGCCTCGATCCTGGTTTGCATGGCCCCCTCATCCCCATCCTGGTGTGCATGGTCCCCCTCATTCAAATCCTGGAAGGCATGGCCCTTCTCATCCCCATCCTGAAGTGCTTGGCCCCCTCATCCCTATCCTGTCATGCATGGCCCCCTATCCTGGTATGCATGGCCCTCTCATCCCCATCCTGGTGTTCATGGGTCACCTCATTATTATCCTGGAATACATGGACCCCCTTATCCCTAGCCTTGTATGCTTTGTCCCCTCTTCCTTATCCTGGTAGGTATGTCCCCATTATCCCTGCCCTTGTAGGCATGGCATCCTAATTCCCTATCCTGGTAGGCATGATCCCCCTCATCCCAATACTGGTATGCAGGGTCCCATCTCAGTCCGGGTATGCATGGCCCTATCCTTATCCTGAATTAAACAGAGGTTGTTGAATCAACAATATAAAAATATATAAACAATATGAATGTGTAATTAATTCACAAACCATGTGAAAAAACAACAACCACCAAGAATGGATGGCAGACCAGCCAGATAAACCAAGAAAGACCCCAAGTGCAAAGGAGATGGAGAGGGAAAGACCAGGCCACCAATTGACACCAATGAATAAATGTAACCAGGCAATGAAATGGCAATAATATAAATTCTTTATTCAACAAATTGCACAGAAAATATATAAAAATACACATATGTAATCATAAAAATTAAAAAGAGTAGGACACAGCATCAATGGCCAAATCCTGGGACCAAATGTAAAGTAGTCAGGTAAAATGATTGCCGTATATAATGATGAAATAACGACACATTAATAGTAGGTGCGATGCATATACCTTGAGCAGCACATTTAAAAAATGTGTAAAAAATATATTACTGGTGAATAAAAAATAAAATACCCTGCTGCAAAAAGAACTGAATAAAAATAAATTAAACCCAATATATACTGTGGGGAATATATAACACTCCAAAATAAAGAATATTGCTGCAAGATAAAAAGAATAAAAAATTAATAGAACCCAATAAATAATGTGAGGTCTAAACCATACAAAAGTGCCAGCCAAGTGACTGGAAGAAACCAGCCAATACAAGCGCTGTGAATGACAGTGCAAAACACACCAGTGATAGGTAATAATAGGTAGTAATAGGTAGTAATATACTGCTGGTACTTTAGGTGACTTCAGATGTCAAATGGTGACAGTGTGTAGTGCGAACATGATCCTTACATTTTCCTTTTGTGGGTGGGTGATCATGTGACTGCATGTATGTGATTTGATAGAAGCCAGAACAGTCTAGTCGCCACAAATAGGCAAATCACACACATTAGGTCATGTGAGTGCCTACCCACACAAAGAATAATGTCATTGCATGCATCGATCTGGTAGTCTGTAGAATTTTAATTTTATTCTAGGCGATATTTTTAGATTATATTTACCCAATGAGCCAAAACCAATATTGAAAACTCAGCTCTACTAACATTACTTTCGATATAATCTATACTGGCAAAAGAGGTAGAAAATTGGAAAGCACATAAAGTAATGTGAGTAGAGCAAAACTTTGTTTGTAGTATGAGTGTGTAAGCAGCATATAGTGTAGGTACATATATATTCTAATTACCTGCTTTGTATAGGAAGCAGAAGTGTGAATGCATGTAATGTGTGCATAGCAGAGCTGCGTATAACATGCAGACACTGTGTATAGGAATAGGTAAGCCTGTACATAATAATAATAATTTTATTTCTATAGCGCCAACATATTACGCAGCACTTTACATTATAGAGGGGATTTGTACAGACAATAGACATTACAGCATAACAAAAAGCACATAGATCAAAACAGATACCAACAGGAATGAGGGCCCTGCTCACAAGCTTACAATCTATAGGGAAAAAGGGGAGACACGAAAGGTGGATGGTAACAATTGCTTTCATTGTTCATTCCACTATCTGCATATTATACACAGCTCTGCTATGCACACATTAAATGTATTCACACTTCTGCTTCCTAAGCACAAAAGGTATTTAGAAATATACATGTATTTTATGCTCTTTACATAATATACGTGCAATACTGTCACAGCTCTGCTCACATAACTCAATATGCATTCCCAATTTCCACTTCTTTTGCAGAGGTCTGAATAAAAGTACAGTACTGTCAACATATATGGAGTGCAAAGTACAGCTCAGAGAGCTCGATATACTTTCCTGAACACTGGTTTTGGTTCTGAGACAATTAATGAGAAAACTCGGAATCCCATCCCACTTCAATGTGAGACATGCTAGACAGCGATCAGATTGGGTATTTTGTCTGTTTGCACTGACTCACCACCACTGATATAAATAAGACAAGTGCAGTTTTAGGTAAATCAGCCCATGTTGCTCACTGCCAGCTCACTTTTCAACTGGTGGAAATTTCTGCTGCTGCTATCAAAGAAGAGAGAAGGATCTCAGACTTCACTTTCTGCTTCTTGTCAGTTCTTCTATTCCTTGCTTACTGTTCATAACATCAAAGGTTAGTCACCAGTGTGAACGGCCTGCAGCAAAGGTTGGCCCATCTGGCAAATGCCAGAATTGACAGATGGCCAGTCCGGCCCTGGCCATATGCAACTCCTGAGTAATTCAGTTCCCAGTACTAGTGTATGGGTCCTTAATGTGATTTTACAGTTTAGGTCTTTGATTTTACCCTATAGCAAAATAATATTTTCAGCAGATTTGGTACAAATAAAAAAAATAAGATGGTACCAGATGTCAAATGAGAAGAATACAATGCTGCCTAAACTATTACACTTGCCAACAGTCCTGAAGCAGAAAGAAAGAGTAGCAAGGTTTACATGGTTTAAGCAAAACCTGTGCTATATTTGGTGTTTCTGGAAATTTAGTGGGTGTTAAGTCATTGGTATGACTATTGGAATGGTCGTAAAAATGAGTTTTACATCTTATTTCAAGTTATTGTGTTATCCTCAATATATGCAATGCAATATCTATAAGCAGAGATGCATGTTGGATGTGCTCCCATATCTTTATATAGAATAACTATGTTCATTTTCCTGTAAACTCTGCATTTATTTGACAGTTAATTCCTGCCAGTCACATTAGCTTATATAGATCTATAGAGATGAGAGAATTACCCTTCTGCTCTTTGCTCTCAATGGAAATTATTCATAGTCAGAATATTCCTATTCAGATTCCTATCATTGGAGTCAGGATATCTGAAGAGTTTTTAAATTTTAAACATGATCTCATATCAGTTACCAAATTATTTGTTCAACATTTAGAGGTTTTCTTTACTTTGGTCTATGATTAATTGTTAAAACCCTTCATGATAGACAGATTATAACATGTATTGTTGAGTCCATTATCAGCAATTTGTGTGGGGACATGGTACTTGTACTGTAGAGTGGTTTTAAACAAGGAAACCATATATAATTATTATGACAATGTGATGTTATAGTGGTATATGCAGAACACAATATATCAGATGCTAGTCTTTCTAATGGGTGTAAAAAAAGCAAATTAAATTATGCAACATTTTTTGCACTTTATTCTCTGAAAATCACATGTTGCATTTAAATGCTTAATGTACCTCTATATGAGATCCATAAGGATGTGTCAAATTGGGTTTCTTCTAGACACTGATGCCTAGAACTTCCCAAACATGAAGGGCCCCAAAATTTATTACACTAAAATCTATGCTCCAAAATCCATATGGTGCTCCTTTCATTTTGAGTCACACTGTATGCCCAAACAGTAAAATATGACCACATACATCTGATATTAAAGAGGTTTAATACTGCTAATGTCACCCCCTTTCATGTGTTGTAGCTCATCTTATCAGTCAATGTTCTAATATACTTCTATTACCTGTCCTACTCCTATAAGATAATCTTTGTGTGGGTGATGTAGTAATCTGTTGCAATTCGGGCTCTGCTACTTCTGATCTATAAAGCAGAATTGGACAAACTGAGCAGAACACATCTTTGGTGGGGCATGGCTACTTGTCAGTGAGTGACAGTAGTTTGAACATGTGTAAGGGGAGTGAATAATATCTATTATTAGAATATAGTACTGCTACACTAAAATGTGTATTACTATTATTCTGCACTGGTATTGTTACACTTGAATGTGTATTATCATGTTGTACACTGCATATTCTTATTCTTGTAGATATGTGGAATATTACGTGTTCTTTATCACTGTAAAGTTTATCTTAAGTAATGTATCTGTGTTTAGACTTAGGGTAAGCGTAGTAGTTAGTTTTGGCTATTAGATGGGGGCATTATAGAATGTTACTTTATCTGGTTAGAGTATAGGACAGGAAATAGTTAAACATAGGAGGGGCTACTGTGTGGTAAGCCAGGAACATTTACTTAGTGTAGTCAGTTAGGGCGCAGTGCCCAAGTTGTCCAGACAGGCCACAGGCCCTGGACACCTCAGCAGCCACGTAATGTTGTCAAGAAGTTCAGCCATTCATAGTCCCTTAGGGACAGAAGGACAGTGTGCAGCAGCTGAGTTACAGCAGTTGGAAAAGGGAACAAGGAAGCGGTCCAGTGAGTGACAGTAGTTTGAACATGTGTAAGGGGAGTGAATAATATATATTATTAGAAAATAGTACTGCTACACTTAAATGTGTATTACTATTATTTTGCACTGGTATTGTTACACTTGAATGTGTATTACCATGTTGTAAACTGTATATTCTTATTCTTGTAGATATGTGGAATACTAAGTGTTCTTTATCACTGTAAAGTATATCTTAAGTAATGTATCTGTGTTTAGACTTAGGGTAAGCTGAGTAGTTAGTTTGGGCCACTATATGGGGGCATTATTAAATGTTATCTGGTTAGTTAGAGTATAGGACAGGAAATAGTTAAACATAGGGGGGGCTGCTGTGTGGTAAGCCATAAACATTTCCATAGTGTAGTCAGTTAGGGCGTAGTGCCTGAGTCGTCCAGACAGCCATAGGCCCTGGACAACTCAGCAGCCACATAATGTTGTCAAGAAGAAGTTCAGCCATTCAGAGTCCCTTAGGAACAGAAAGACAGTGTGCAGCAGCCGAGTCACAGCAGTTGGAAGTGGGAACAAGGAAACAGTTCAGAAAGTACAGGACACAGATTGTTCAAGATGTGGCAGATCATTGCATGGGCAGACGCACTCAGATCCGGGGCAAACCAGATGAGGGAGTCCCCAGAAGTAGTCAGTCTGGACAAGGAGAATGCTTCGGTACCGCCTAAGGAGCTATTACCCCGTACTGTACTGGAGGACGTAGAAGGAAGCACAAGGAAAGTGCAGGAGTTGAATTGTGTGGTATTCGATGCTGTCCCTGTAGCTGACAAGAATGTGCTGCAAAGTGTGCCTAGTAAAGTTCTTTGTTAGTTATTCCGGAACCAGCTACAGAAAATCCGCAGCGCCATAGAGGAGTCCCTGATGGTGCAGAAAAAGACGACACAGGTACACTGCTGAGGGGATACTCTTTTCATGTAAGAGGAGGCCAGGACCCTGATGCAACTGAGGTCTCGGCTATGAGTACACACCTGGCCGAATCTTACATATGCATGCTCCAATCAGGCTTCACTTTACTCCTCTGCCTGTATCTGTAAGTTTTGGAGCGCTATACCCTCACCTGACAAGTGCTGCAATGTGTTTATTATTATAAAGCATATCACAGAGCTTGTCAGCTGAAGGGATGGCCCTGCAAGGCTTCAGCAGGATTTAAGCAGGGAGGAGAGTGAAACTTAATCTGAGCTTGGTCATGCGTGGTGCAAACCTACTCTGCCAATGCTTTGAAGTGCCATACCTTCAGCTGAATAGCCCAGTGATATGTATTCTAGCAATTAAACAGCATGTTGCAGCACTTGTCAGCTGAGCAAATGACACTTCAAATCAACGGTAGGATCCTGGCAGAGTAGAGAGAAGTTTTATTTGCACATTGGTTCTCATACTGCTACTACTCAATGAAAGTAAGTCCTGCACCAATCAATGATCTTTGCTTCTCAGTTTGTCCTATTCCAGATAAGATGTAGCAGAGCCAGAATCACAACAGAAGATTATATCACTCACAAAGAGATGAGCTTACAAGAGCAAGTCAGGTAATAGAAGTACATTAGAAAATTAACTGTTAGGAATAGTTAGGACATTTCCTTTCTTTGAAGGTCACACTGTTAGATTCTTCAAACCCATGTCCCTGTGTGACAGTTGTGTATCGCCCTCCGGACTCCTCCGGTCAATTCTATGATCACTTTGTCACCTCGCTTCCTCACTTTCTATACTGTGAGATTCCCACTCTCATCATGGGAGACCTTAATATCCCCATCGATGATCCTCTCTTCCAATCTACCTACCATTTACTTTCTATAACCTCCTCATTCAGCCTCTCACAGTGTAGTAACTTTTCTACGCACAAAGATGACAATACTTGGTCTTCTCCCAGCTCTGCTCAGTGCATGAATTTATGAACTCCCCGCTACTGCTCTCTGACCACAACCTTCTTTCCTTCACTGTCAAGAACTGTCTCCTCACCTGGAAAACCCCCACTTACCACACTTAAAGGAACACACCTACCATTACTACTTAGCAGCTTATGGACAATCTACACTCATCTTTAGCTCCCATCTCCTCCCACTACTGTCCAGACCTAGCATTATCATTCTCAAATTATACATTGCAGATGTATTATGCAGATGAAACAGCAGCTGCTACATGCAAAAATGCCTGATACAGATGAAGGCAACTCTGGCACATGATGCAAACACATTTCCTTTAGCGTTGCTCAAAATGCACTGAGCGTCAGTAGAGAAAATCACTTTTAGCAGAGGATTTCATGCACTATAAGTTCTTGATCAAAACTTATAAGTCTGCCCTTCATCTAGCCAAACAATACAACTTCACCACCCTCATCACTTCTCTAGCTAACAAACCAAAACAACTTTTTGAAATCTTATACTCCCTTCTGAGCACAAAAGCACAGGTTCCCATTGCAAACCTCAGTGGTGAAGATCTGGCCACTCATTTCCTAGATAAAAATTCACCACATCCATCAGAACATTTCTGCCCAATCCTCTTCCCTGCCACACTTCAGGCTCACTTGCCATCTTTGAGCCTGTTACAGAAGAAAAAGATACCGGGCTCCTCGCTTCTGCCTAGCCTACAACCTGCAACAGTGATTCCATTTCCTTACTTCTCATGCAGTCTCTTTCACTGGTTTTCTCCACTTACCTAACTAAGATATTTAACCTCTCTCTTTTGATATTTTTCCCTCTTCAATCAAGCATACCATCATAACCCCTTTATTTAAAAAAGCATCAATCCACCAGAACTGCACTGCTAACCGTCTCAAATCTTTCATTCATCTCTAATTTCCTGTAATGCTTGGTCCCCTCCCATCTAATCAGCTATCTTTCAGATTACTCTCTTCTTGACCCTCTACAATCTGGTTTCCACTTTTTACACTTTACGCAAATTGCTCTTACTAAAGTCTCTATCAATCTATTAACAGCTAAATCCAAGGGTCACTGCTCCCTGCTGATTGTTCTGGACCTCTCTGATGCATTTGACACTGTGGTCACCAGCTCCTCCTCACTATGCTCTGTTCTTTTGGCATCATGGATACTGATCTCTCCTGGCTCTCATCCTACCTCTCTGACCACTTCTTCATTGTGTCTTCTCCCAGCTCTTAGTCTTCTCCTTATACCCTTACTAGACTAAGTCATAGGGTTCCTCCTCTTCTCTCTTTACACAGTTTCTATTGAGCAAACAATCAGTAGATTTGGGTTCTTTATGCTGACTACACCCAATTATACACTTCTTTCCCACAAATCATCCCCGCTACACTCTAATACAAAATACCAAGGATTGTTTGTCTGCTGTCTCTAACATCATGTCTGCTCTCTATATAAAGAATAGAAAATATAAACCTAGCACTCAACTTGGCTACAGTAAGTGAAGTTTTTATTGTGGTACATCAATCAAACATTTCGGTCCATACAGACCTTCTTCAGTTACGTACTGATTGGGTATGTGCTGAAAGTGTCTCCCAATGAGAGACAACGGTATTGCACTGTTTAATGGAGTCCTTATAGGACAGACAAAGGGAACTTATCAGAACCAGAGTGGGGCAAACGTGCCACCAGACTTGCGGCGGATACCGTGTCTGGTGACACGTTTGCCCCACATTTGTTGGGTCAAAATGATAATTGTACTCCTATATGAATTCCCTGAGAAGTGTATTCCCAAAATGGGATCAATTTTGATTATTGTGCTTTTCGAGCATCTTTTGGGCTCTGAAAATTTACATTATGAGGCAAACTACAATATTCCAGCAAAATCAGTGATTCGTAGACCAAACAGTGCTTGCTTCCTTTTGTGCCCTTCCATGTTTCCATAAAATGTATCTTATTACATATTGTAAAAATGAAAAAAAAATACTTTATCTACATACTGTATCATTATATCAAATGCAATTTTTCATTTTGAAATCAAAATCTTAAAGAAATCTGTGAAACACCTATGAAGTAAAATAGGTAGGGGCTGGATGAGCTCCAAAAAACATAGCTCCAATAAAAATGAGTTGTTTTAAATTCCAGTATCTCCATTTTTTGGCAGCACTTGTTGAAGCCCAATTAATTTTTATCCTCTTTTTTTGTTATTAGTTTATCACCATACCTCTTACCGAGATCCTCTGGGTGTAGCTGAAGCCATGAGAGAATTTATCCTGCAAGCATCAGTGTTGTGCCTGATGCTGCACTACACTTTCAGGTGAGTTACTGCACTCACCTATACATGCATCACCCCCATTGATTTGCACTAGGAACGCTTTCTCTCTTTACACCTGTGAGCTAAGAATTTTTACTATACCCCTAGAAAAATTTGTGTTGGGGTTATGGGTAGTTTTCAAAATGAGATGATTTCTTTCCATTGTACTGGTACCTCAGGGGATCTGAAAATGGCAAAAAAACATTCAAGCAAAATTGTGCATTGCTGTTCTTGAGAAAAATTGCATTTCAGATTGTGGGGTATATTCTCTATTGTTAAAGGGAATCTGTCACCCTAAATTGGCGGGATATTTA
>VIAB01013807.1:0-10572 GCA_009801035.1 Oophaga pumilio
TTGTGTCATTCTCAAAACTTTTGTCCATGACTGTATATGGAGCCCATAATATACTGTATGGAGCATTATATGGGGCCCATTATAAATGGAGCATTATATGGGGCCCATCATATGCTGTATGGAGCAATATATGGAGCTCATTATTCTGCATGGAGCAATATATGGGGTTCATTATACTGTGTGGAGCATTATATGTTGTCCATTATTCTGTATGGAGCATTATATGGGGTCTATTGTACTGAATGGAGCAATATATGGGGCTCATTATACTGTATGGAGCAATATATGTGGCTCATTATACTGTATGAAACACAATCTCAAGTACAGAATACATAATATATGGCAAATTCCTGGTCATTCCAACCATGACAACATTGGGTAAATACCCTATGGAGCTCTTCCACAGTGTGGAACACACAGCAACATTGGAGCATGTGAACCATAAAAAATGCAGAGTATGAATATAAAATTACTTTTAGTTATACAAATATTTAAGAAGTTACAATCATTATTATTACAAAAAAACTTGTGTCAACCCTCTAGATTACACCAGGACTACCCGAGGAAGCTACTGCGAAACGCGCGTAGGGGTGCTCGCTCGCACATGGACACTAGCACGGGTAAGGAATAAGGCCATTTATATAAATCGCTCTATTCATTTCCTGCTCTCTCCTCATGTGCCCTGACCACGGTAGGGCTAATTGTATGAGGCTCAACAGTGTGAGGTAATGTATGGAGACTGAACAGTGGGAATAGGTGCCCACACTGTGTTGCCCATTTTTTTGGGGTTAGAGTTTGCACTGTCAATATAGATATTCTGTGACAATGGTGTGGGATCTAGAGGGTTGACACAAGTAACCCTATCCATGTTTTGTGCTCATGTAGCGGCACGCTTTTTCTACAGTGGTGCATTCTGACACATGTTAAATAGCTCTGTATTTGTTTGTGACTTTTTGTAATAATAATGATTGTAACTTCTTAAATATTTGTATCATTAAAAGTAATTTTATATTGATACTCTCATTATACTGTATGGAGCATTATATGGGGCTCATTATTCTGTATGGAACACTATGTGGTGCCCATAATACTACCTGTATATGGGGCTTATTATTCTGAATGGAGCACTATGTGGTGCCCATAATACCATATGGAGCAATATATGGGGCTGATTATTTTGTATGGAGCACTATGTGGTGCCCATAATACCATATTGAGCAATATATGGGGCTGATTATTTTGTATGGAGTACTATGTGGTGCCCATAATACCATATGGAGCAATATATGGGGCTGATTATTCTGTATGGAGCACTATGTGGTTCCCATCATACTGAATGGGGGACTATACTGTCCGGTTTCTGAGCTATTGTAGAATTTACAATAGATATCACTCATGTAATGTAAGAAGTAAGTGAAATCTTTGGCATTGTACTATACCTATGTATATTTCTTATCTATGCATCATGAATCATGCTATGTGTTTAAAGGGGACAACCAAAACCTGGAGCCGGCCCTGTGGGGGTCATAGAGTATCTAGAGGTCTATGAGTGGGCTCATACTGTATCTAGTGTGGTATAGCGGCTCGCTCAGCTGACACAGAGGTAGGCACAGGAACGCTGTCTCTTTTAAGTCCTTCATGGGTTTATTCTGTACATGCGGCATAAACCACGGTGAGGTAAAAATAAACACAGAAGAAAGGAATGACGATCCAGCTCCCATAAAATCTTGAACTTTATTAATCCATATAAAATATTAATGGTGACATGCTCACCATTGAAATTTTATATGGATTAATAAAGCTCAAGATTTTATGGGAGCTGGAACGTCATTCCTTTCTTCTATGTTAACCACGTCTGATCAAGCGGAGTTCCGTGCCCCCTTGGTATACCGGTGAGCTGGTTTGCTTTTGTTTTTTATATTCAAAAATAAACACAGTCCTTGGGGGAAAACAAAACAAAATGGTATATCACAGCCCATACGTCTGCAGGGATCAGCCCGCTCAGGAGAAAACGGCATACAAAGATTCAGCTTTCCTTAGCTGCACAAATTGTACTGGAGCTCCACTCTCCAGGTCAACCAAACACTGAATGTCTCTGGAGGCCGACTATTTAAACCCCAGACCACACCCTGGGGTGGAGATAAGGTGGACAACGTCCCACCCACTCTATGGTTGTCCACAAAAACCTAGCCCTTAAAATGGCCGATTAACCCATCTCAACAAATAGTGTGCTGAAGCAAACGTCTGGGTAACAAATCACTGAAGCTAATAACCTTAGTGAGACATATCTCCCCTCCAGCACTTTGCCAGTGATTTTGTCACACTAGTTATGTGGGGGTTCATACTGTATATTGGGAGCTATGTGAGAGCTCATGCTATATGTAGGGGACTGTGTGTGGACTCATACTGTAAGTAGGGGGCTGTGTGTCGTCTCTCATACTGTATATGGGGAAGTATGTGGGGGGTTCATATTGTATGTAAGGTCCATGTGGGGGCATCTTGCCTGGGTCTGTGAGCTGTTATTCTCATTCCAGTATGGCTTACGGTCTCATTTTTTTGTCCTGCTTGAAGGAATTCCTGATAAAACCCTGAGTGACCAAAAGAGAGAGGAAATGCATCAGAAGAAGATGCCGTTAAGCTAGGTACACAACTGTTCAGGCCATATAGGGTGCAAACTTGGTCAAAAGCTACAGAAAACATCTGATCTCTGAAATTGCAAACAAAGGTTTCTGTACCAAATACTAAGTATCTCCCGCCAGTATAGTCTGTAGTCGCAGTCCATGCTCCTCCAGATGACACAGAAAACAACTGACGCCCATGTATTTTGGAGCAAGAGTTCTTAAGAAAGTTAATGAAATCATGACGACAGATCACTGAACTGTAGCAAGGGGATCCATCCCAGCTGGCAACCGATCTCCAAAATTCCATAGGCCATAAATCCATGGCTCCAGGACCTCAGCCTAGATCCTCTCCCCTCAATGTCACTATCCCTGACTAACCATGTGGCTTCTTTTCCTCCCTCCCCCTTAAACATTTGCTTTTAGCTCAAAGAATGAAGAATATACCAGAAGCCCATCACCTGGGACTGCATATGAGACCCCCCTCTAGTGACAGCTCCATAGGGTCTACAATCCCCACCAACACAATGGCTGGAAGAACAATGGAATAACTGAGCTCCTTGATTACCAATCTTGGGTCTGGCCTTATGTATGCATAAGATCCAGCCTGCACATCTTCCTCTGCTTATTGTCACTGAATGGAAACATGGATTCCTGAGGCTGAACTGACGAGCAAGAATATCGCTAATAAAATACAGCAAGTGAATCCCTAATAAAACACAACAATATCGGCGTTACCGGTACTCCGTGCTGGAAAAAGTCTGCATTTTCTTAGAGCCGAGGATACATTAGAATTAGGGCTTTTTCACACGTCCGTGTCTCCGGTACGTGTGATGACAGTTTTCACACATACCGGAGACACTGACACACGTAGACCCATTCAAGTGAATGGGTCTGTGCACATGTCAGTGTGTTTCCAGGGACTGTGTGTTCGTTGGCAAAACACGCTGACATGTCTGTTTTTACCATTAGCACTGTCCGCAAAACATCCCACTCACGTGCACACGGAGAGCACAGATGGATGTCATCTGTGTGACACGCACCGGCGCCAGGGAAGAATCGTTAGAGTAAGCGCTGTTCCCCAGCGCCGGGTGCTGAACACAGCTTTCATCATTCTCCCCTGCTCTGCAGGCGATCAGCGTGAGCAGGGGAGACTGATGAGAGTTGTATCCAAGTGATCACAATGACAGCAGGCAGCGGCTGATGGGACTATTACTCCCATCAGCCTACGCCTGCTGCCGCTAATAACAGTGACCCCAGGAGCGGCTAATCGGAGTATTCATGAGCCACCGCTTGCGCTATAAATAAATAAGTGAAAAACCTGGCTTGGCTTCCCCTCTATTGTTTATAACCAGCCAGGCAAAACTCACAGCTGTGGGCTGCAACCCTCAGCTGTCCGCTTCAGCAAGGCTAGTTATCAAGAATAGAGGGGCCCCACACTGTTTAATTATTTAAATAAAAAAGCGGCATGGGGTCCACCCCATTTTTGACAACCAGCCTCGCTATAGCTGACAGCTGGGGCTGGTATTCTCAGGCTGGTAAGAGGCCATTGATATAGGCCCCCAGCCTAAAAATAGCAGCCCACAGCTGCCCAGAAAAGGCACATCTATTAGATGCGCCAATTCTGGCGCTTTGCCCTGCTCTTCCCACTTGCCCTGTAGCAGTGGCAAGTGGGGTTCATATTTGTGGGGTTGATGTCACCTTTGTATTGTCAGGTGACATCAAGCCCATGGTTTAGTAATGGAGAGGTGTCTATAAGACAGGCGGCGGCTGATGAATATCCCCATCAGACGATCCTGTCTTTACTGTTATTAGCGGCACCAGGCTTATGCTAATGGGAGTATTAGTCCCATCAGCCGCCACCTGCTGTCATTGTGATCACTGGAATACAACTTGAATACAACTCTCATCATTCTCTCCTGCTCCCGCTGATCGCCGGCAGAGCAGGGGAAAATGATGAGCGCCGTCTTCAGCACCTGGCGCCGGGGAACAGCACTAACTGTAGAGCTTCTTCCCTGGGCCCGTCCGTGTGGTAGTGATGCGGCACATCGTTGCCACATGTGTGCCGCAAGGATTGCACACACTGATACACACTGACACTGTCATCTCCGGTACTGTTTTTTTCCGGTACTGAAAATAAATAGAAGTATGAAACCGGCCTTAAAGACAATTTTTTTTGTTGTGGGGTTGGTGAGACCAACAAGACCATGCTTCTCTACAGGTTTTGTATGAAAAGACAGGTGTGCTTTAAACTTTGCCAAAAACAGGAACAAATCCCAGTCGGAGGGAGAAAAACAAATTGCTGCTTCCTGCTGTTATGATCTGTTCCTATTTTTTGCAAAGAATATGGATGTAACATGCTTATGATACCTAACACTAAGGGGAAGCAGCAGAATGGAAGATGATCATTGAATTCTGAATATAAGGACTCGCTCACACTAACGTTTAACACAGCTGAGTGACATTCCATGTTTTATCGTATTGTATCCAATAATTGGATCATGCACATCGATACAAGTCTATGGGTGTAAAACATTGGACTACACTCGGATATCATTCGAGAACTCGGTCAATGGAGAAATTAAATTCTCCATCTACTTCGCACCTGTGCTGCGATTCTCGCACATGAGAAAATAGAACACACTGCTCAAACTCTGACAGTTTGAGAAGAATGTCAATAACATAATCCTTCCGATTTCCTCACATGAGAGAATATACGGCCGTATGACCTTAGCCTAAATGTAATCTTTTCTCGATAGACTGGTAAAAGTTTGTATCTAGAGATGGAAGCTAAACATATGCAGCCCTTAACATTGCAAGTGCTTATACTCACGACCATACAAACGTAATAACGTTATGTATATATCGACGCTCAACAGACTGGAAGCGGTTTTGCATTAGTGCAAAACCGCTATCCATTCTGTCGCCCAACGCCTTGAGGCCATTTTGAAGAACCGTGCTCAAGTGAATGAACTCGGGCATGAGATTCCTGTCTGAGGTCTTCTGCAGCTTGCGGGAAGTGCCCGCAAAACTAGTGGCAGAGACCTGTGACAGGGGAACACCTGATTGACCAGCTTCCTGGTCTCCAGCTGGCTGTGTTGCCGACCCACAAGGTGCTTCTTGGCTGGTGGATGGCTGGGACGGGTCCGAGGCAGCTCTCTGAAGGACCGCTCCAGGACCAGGTTGCAGGGTGCTGCTCAAGGTGGTGTGAAAAAAAAAATTAGGATCATGAATTTACAATGGTAAAAGCGCCAACTCCTGTGGAATAGAAAAACACAGAGTAAACACAATACAACAACAAAATACTTACGCTTTGGTGGCAAGGACCAGTCTTAAGAACGCCAAGGCCCGATGGTAGCGGTATTTTTGGGTGGTCCTTGCCGCAGCACCTCTGGCAACCCGGTTCTCCAGTCTCAAGTCCCTGTTGAAGCGGTTCTTCATCGAGCACCAACGGGTTCTGACCTTGTTCACTGTGGAAAACCAAAAATAAAATTTAAACAATGCACTGTAGGCTGGGATCACACAACTGTGTGTGATGCTAGAAACTCACAGGAGTTACTAGCATCACACACAGTTGCGTGATCCCGGCCAAGGTCACTGCCGCATCACACACCATTGAAATACTTACGAAATTCCTTGCTGACCCGGGGAGAGGCGTTGTCCCAGCCATCCATCAGCGCTGCGGCCACCTCATTCCAGTGCCGCTGGATCACCACGTTGTCACAGTGCAGTGGATCTCGGCTGTCCTACAACGGGACTCGCTCCTGGACCAACTGTATCAGGGCGTCATTGTCCAGGGCGAGTTCCTCATCCCGTTGTAGAGCCTAGAAAAGAATTCAAAGCATTAATCTTCGAAAATTTTGGAAATGAAAAAGAAAGAAAACAAGACAGAATAGAAGAAAGATTGAGAATAAAAGCAAGATTGAATAGGAAAAACAGGCAAGGAAAAAGTCAGGGGCAAAAAAGAGTACAATCTGTCAGTCTATACTTACAGGCCATCTCCCCGGCTGCACACGGATTGGCTGCTCCCGTTCTCTGCTGCCGTAGACGATGTGGTCTGAAAAAGAAAAAAAAAATTTGCCACATGTGTCCATGCAACAGCAAATACTTAGCAATCAGTATGGAAGGAAGGTACTCACTTCACCCTCTGCTTGGGCCAGTTCACCAGGGCCAGGAACATATTTATCCCCCGAAGACATACTGCAATAAAAAAAAGAGACATTAGTACCTAATAAATTGAGAAAAAAGGAGAGAAAGACATTAGGTTTTATACTCACATTATCCAAGTTTCAAAGCTGTCCAAGAAAAAAGCTGCAATAGCTGCTGTCTTGCTCTGTCTTGCTCTGTATCTGGCTGTAGAGTAGTGGACTGACGTGCCAACACCTTCTTTTATATACACTACCCCCATACATTGTTTGTTTGTTTAGTGGGTGGTTGAAATCAGTGTCTAGACATGTGTAATCTTTGACAACGCATGCATAGTAAAACGCTGACTGGCGCCTGTCCAAGCGCACGTCAGCGATCACATAGACTGTAATGTGTTGTTTTGGCGCATTCCGTGCGCGATGCGAGCGCATGAGCCTTTTTAACGACTTTGGGCGGATCAAAAAAAGCAACATGTGTTGTGCGCGCCAAGTCGCTCACATCGAAATAACGCAAGCACACGAAAACGCTGATAATCGCATGCAAACACTGAACCATGCACCACCATGTTAAACTTGGTGCGCATGGCGCATGCGATCGGATAAGCACGATGCGCTGCGCTAAAAGACGCTAATGTGAAACCAGCCTAACTCAGTGTCTTTGCCTTGCCTAGCTTTGCCTTGTACCTGTCTGTCCGCCCTCTAGGAGGCAGAATATCCTGGTCTCTGTGCTATTGCTCCTGACCTTGTCTTGTACTTGTCCTTGCCGCCCTCCAGGAGGCAGAATATCCTGGTCCCTGTGTCTTTGTCCCTGTACCTTGTCTCCTGTCATTACCTTGTCTGAACTCTGTCCTACCTCTGTCTCTTAGTCTCCTTGTCTGTGGTTTCTACCCTGCTGTGTCTTGCCTTGTGTTCTCTCTGAATCACTTTCTGCCTCTTGTCCGCACTCATGCAGTTCTGCTCCGTTCAACTCTGCTTTGCTCCTGCCGCTGCAGAAATCTCTTGCTGCAGCTCCTCTCCGCATATCTTGCGGTTCCGCTCTGCTTTACTCCTGCAGCTGCAGAACCTCTTGCTGCAGCTCCTCTCCGAATACCTTGCGGTTCCGGTTTGCTTCGCTCCTGTCGCTGCAGAACCTCTTGCTGCTCTACAGCCCTTCTCTGCAGCCTTGCGATTCTCCTGCTGTGTGGACAAGTCTCTACCTGTTTCTCCATACACCATTCCTTCCAGTTTGTACCAGTACCTGCACCTGCTGTGTGATCAGGTCCCTACCTGTTTCTCCATACACCATTTCTTCCAGTCTGTACCAGTACCTGCTGTGTGAACAGGTCTCTCTACCTGTTCCTCCATACACCATTCCTTCCAGTCTGTACCAGTACCTGCACCTGCTGTGTGAACAGGTCTCTACCTGTTTCTCCATACACCATTCCTTCCAGTCGGTACAAGTACTCGCACCTGCTGTGTGAACAGGTCTCTACCTGTTCCTCCATACACCATTCCTTCCAGTTAGTACCAGTACCTGCACTTGCTGTGTGAACAAGACCCTACCCATTTCACACACCACTTCATGTTCCTGTGCCTTTCCAGTTGGTGCCTACCTACCGTGTCTCAGCCGTGCCTGCCAGCCCTGTGTCTCAGCCGTGCCTGCCAGCCCTGTGTCTCAGCCGTGCCTACCTACCCTTGTGTCCCAGCCGTGCCTGCCAGCCCTGTGTCCCAGCTGTGCCTGCCTGCCCTGTGTCCCAGCCGTGCCTGCCTGCCAGTGTCTCAGCCGTCCCACTATCTCCCCAAGTTGAATTAGCAGCCACAACCAGACACCACCATGGAGTGGCACCTGGCAGCTGCCTGCCGCTCAAGCCTGACCTCATCAGAGACTCCAGTGAAAACCAAGGCAGCTGTCCTAGTCACGTCCCTTCCAGGGTAGTCCGGTTTGTGGCACAGTGGATCTACAACCCCCTGGCTCACGCCCACCAGTCAGGGCGCGAGCGTGACAGGGAGGATATTATTCCGATCTGTGAAGGAGATTATGAGTGGCCTGAGTGGAGTTCTGATGTGTCAACCTTTTGTGGTTGTGAAAATTGTCAACCTAAAGGAAACAAATGTGGGGAGTGAGCATGGTGATGAGCTCAGACCAAGGATAGGCTATTACCAGGCCTGGTCAAGGTTAAGTGTGCCAATCCTAAGGGTGCTAGAATGCTGTTGTAGGACTTGTTCCCTGGAGGTCTGGAGAGGGACCTGGTTGGTCCAGTTGCATTCAGGCATCTTCTATTACAAGTGAAGCATTCCCATCAGTTGCAAGGTATATTGGTAATGAGTGAACTGTTGTTTTGGGGAGGTTTGATTGAATGGCATCCTTGAGAGGATAGTCTTAGCTAGGTTTACAGCTATGATTTGATGGGGTACTAGCTTAAGGAGACAGCTGGGTCACTGTTCAATGACACGGATATTAGGGGTGGCTTCTGTGAATTGAACAGAAGTCAAAACTAAGAGGTTACAACATTGTTCTTGTTATGTATGTTTGCAACATTTATGATAAATTGTCAACTTGTGTGTGTATGGAACCATTATGCCTTAGTATCTCTTCTGAGTAGTGCAACCATTAAGAGCATCATCTTCTTAAAGTGACTGCAACCATAAAGTTTGGGCATCTATGTGATTGCTGAATGTACAGTCATGTTCAGAAAATTTCAATTGCTTTCACGCATTCTGGTCAACAATAGTCTTCTTTGAAGGGAAGCTACTCAGGTATTATAACCTTACACCTCTTTCGGTGATCCCAATCAAGCAGCAGATATTGGGACAATAATTTGAAGTTGTGGTAGGCTCTCAAGTTCTATTGATTCTTAGTATGACAATTATGTAATTTCCTTATTTGCCTTTATTGTACAATGACTTTACAACTCCAGCTACCCGTGAGGATATATTCTTTTTAATCATGCTTGGTTTCTTAGCTTTGTCGAGTTTATTTATGCAGAATAATTGCTTTAAGGGTAATGCTTAGTTGTGGCATAGTTTAGCTGACATCCCATTTTCTGCAACAGAGCTAGGGGATATTACAGTATATTAAATTCTGAAGGAGCTTTTCTCACAGAATCTCTAGCAATTTCAATGACACATTTTATAGATAAAATGTTCTGTTTTCACCATGGTCCTGCAATCATAACCCCTGCTGTTACGAGGGACATTTGTCATGATGGACATGGCAACTCTGAGATCTGACTCCTGTCTTCTGGCAGATCGGAGATTTTGTGTCTCTGGCGTTCACTTTATAAGATGTCATTGAATGTTCTTGATATATTGCAATGGACAGAAGAACTGTGTAAAATGTTGCCTTCCTCTCAGGAGGCTTGAAATACATGCAGTTACTATAGGAGTACCCAGAAAGGGCAGCAGGCCAAATTACTACCAGTTAATCCTTGACCCAAAAGAACATTTGCAGCTGCAGAACTAAGGAAGCTTTTAGCAGAATTTAGAGTATATCTATTCTGTGCAGTTTCTAACCTCCGTCCTCTTTTAATCACCAATCCCACTCTTGCCCACATAGCAAGAGCACTTAATTAACAGCTCCAAAAAAAAAAGAATTAAGCATGAAATTTTACTTGCATCAAACAGAGGCACAAGCTGCTAATCCAAATGTGGTTGGTAACATTAATTAAAAGTGATGAAAGCGATCTTCACTTGATAGATATGTGTTCAGCTTAAGAATGAGAAAATTAAAATGCGCTTTTATTCAATAAGGGCATGTAATTTGTACAACTGGTGGTAGCAGTGCAGACATACTGTTACACCCGGTCCCAGCGCTGCCTCTGCACTCCGTT
>VIAB01013808.1:6088-16740 GCA_009801035.1 Oophaga pumilio
GGACGGGATAGTACGTCAGATGTCAGGGAGGGGTTAAAATTGTTCCAGAAAATTAAGTATTTTTTTTTAATTATTGCAATTATATATGTTTTGCTATGCACATGTTTATTTCCTTCTTGTGTTTTGGAACAACACCAAAAAAAACAGAGAAAAAGAGCAAATTGAACATACAGTATTTCACACAAGACACCAAAAATGGCCTGGACAAAATTTTCGGCACCTTTCCAAAATTTTGAGTAATCAACTTAGTTTCAAGCATGTGATGCTTGTTCGAACTCACCTGTGGCAAGTTACAGTTGTTGGCAAAATGAAAATTGCACCCGAAACCAGATAAAAAGGGGAGAAGTTAACTAAGTATTTGCATAGTGTGTCTTTGTGTGCCACACAAGCATGGAGAGCAGAAAGAGAAGCAAAGAACTGTCTGAAGACTTGAGTATCAAAATAGGTAAATCATATCAACAATCTAAAGGTAACAAGTTCATCTCCAGAGACTTTGATGTTCCTTTGTCCACAGAGTACAATCTGATCAAGAAGTTTACAACCTATGGAACTGTAGCTAATCTACCTTGACTTGGATGGCAAGGAAAACTTGTTGAAAGATTGCAAAGCAGGATAGTCTGGTTGGTGGATATGTATCCCCAATCAAGTTCCAAAGAAATTAAAGCTGTCCTGCAGGCTCAGGGTGCATCAGTGTCAGCATGAACTATCCATTGACATTTGAATAATATGAAATGCTATGGCAGGAGACCCAGGAGGACAACACTGCTAACCCAGAGACATAAAAAAAGATAGGCTGCAGTTGGTCAAAATGTATGTGAGTAAACCAAAATCCTTCTGGGAAAGTGTCTTGTGGACAGATGAGACCAAGATAGATCTTTTTGGTGAAGCACATTATTCTTCTGTTTTCTGTAAATAGAATGAAGTCTACATAGAGAATAACACAGTACCTACAGTCAAATATAGTTGAGGTTCAAAGATGTTTTGGGATTATTTTCCTGCCTCTGGCACCGGTTGCCTTGACTTGCAAGGCATCATGAAATCTGAAGTTTACCAATAGATTTGTGCTGCAATGTAGCGCCCAGTGTCAGACAGCTGAGTTTGTGTCCTAGGTCATGGGTCTTCCACAAGACAATGACCCCAAACATACTTCAGGTAGCACCCAGAAATGGAAACAAAGTGTTGAAGAGTTATGAAGTGGCCAGCAATGTGTCCAGATGTAAATCCCTTTGAACATCTTTTGGAGAAATCTTAAAATTGCTGTAGGGAGGATCCACCTTTCAAATATTAGAGACCTGGAACAGTTTGCAAAAGAAGAGTGGCCAAAATTCCAGTTGAGAGGTGTAAGACATATGTGCAGACAAATATTAATTTGTAGGTGCTAATAATTTTGTTGAGCCCATTTTTGCGGTTTTGTGTGAAATGATGCTCACTTTGCCGTTTTTCTCATTTTTTTGTGTTCCAGTACACACAAAGGAAATAAACATGTGTATAACAAAACATGTGCAATTGCAATAATATTCTGGGAGAAATAGTTCATTTTTTGGTACAATTTTGAGGGTGCCAACACTTTTGGCCACAACTGTAGAGCTCTTTTTGGGCAATTGAAGAGAGCGTTATTCCACAAGACTTTCTATATCTGTAGTCCTTCAGGTACAAATCATAAGCACTGGTAATTGCCCGTCTTATAAATGAAAGACATTATACTGCCTTTGAATCCAAACAGCAGCATTCGTGCAAACATGCTTAGTCCCATTTATCATCAGCTACCCAGTCCACTACTTTCTGCATGTTCCAGGACTCATCCTCTAATGAACACTATCATTTGGTTTCTGATTTACAGCATGTTTGGCTTTTAAATCTTTTCATTAGTTTGCAGGCTTTGCTTGGATGATCCTCTTGCTGTTTACTTCATGGATACTTATTACTATAATTGCCCTTGCTCTTAGGCTTTTCCTTCTCAGTAATCCCTTCTGCTCCTTGCAGAGAGAATCCATCTTTCATCTTGTCAAATTCAGTTAACAGAGTATAAGATCCATTTATCAAAATCCTCACAAATTAGTAACTGTTAATTTATGGTAATTAGGAAGTGCAGCTAATAGCACAGCTAATAACACACATGTTGGTGCGATCATGGAATCAGTCCCTGATGCGATCTTATCATGAACTGTTATTAAGTATTGTCCATGACTATAGAATGATTGTATTTAAATCAGTACTAATTTTGCCTCTCATCTGAGTTAATGACTCCTGAAAATATTTACATGGTGTATATATCCTGAGACTTCACAACGTTAGATGGAATACAAATCACTTTTCTATAATACAAGATACCATTGTAGCTTTAATATTACAGCCTTCATTATCTTAGGGCAAAAGTATGAAAATGCAGCTTTTGGATGAACTTAGGGAATCCTTCTTGTCTCCAAAAGCTGAACTGGAGGTGCCCTACTGTTCTCTGTGGGGCTGCAACAGAAGCGTGAGCAAGTAATAGTGAAAGAGCAGTTCTGTTAATAATTACTTAGGAGCATACTTGCCAAAAGCCCGTGAACATCTGGGGAAACTCATGAAAAAGGAGAATCTACCCAGTGCTACAAAAAATGGGGTGTCACGATGATTCTCATGATTATAGGTCTCTGGCATCTAAATGAGCATTCAAGAAACATGGAAAAGGCAAAAAATGACATGGTTGAAACATAGTCTTGTTAGAGCAGCCCTAGTTCTAATTCAGACATTTCTAGGATTTAATCTTTGAGAGCAGAAAAAATACACCTGCCTGTGATTTCTAAGAAACTCCAGGACTTGTCCAAGTGTCCATTATTTTAAACTTTTCATGAATATAGGCATTCTGTACATAAATTTAGGCAAATTATACATTTACACAAATTGCAGAATACGTTACTGCATAATAAGTTGAAAGGTATATCAAGAACTTTATAAAAATGTACCTGAGCACTAAAAGGCAGGTAGCTGCTACTTACCTGCTTTTTGTGCACGGTGCCATTCTTACCCGGCACAGAGAGGTCACAGACGCTCCTGCCATGGATTCAGAAGCCTCTGCTGAAGTCACGTCTACAAAGTGGATGCTTCTTTTCCGGTCCGCTCTGTAGATGGGGCGGCACTTCTGAGGTCATTCTGATTGACAGCCGGATCCCCAATGCATAAGTAGGGGAGCCGACTGCCAAACAGAATGACCTTGGAAGTCCTGCCCCATCATGTCAGCAGAGCAGAGGCAGCTGAATCCATGGTAGGAGCATCTGTGACCGCTCTGTGCTGGGGAAGAATGGTGCCGTGCACGCACAATAGGCAGGTAAGTTGCAATTACCTGCCTGTTAGTGCTTAGGTACATTTTTTCAAATGTGATATGGTCCCTAAAAAAGTGGTTTTGTAAATTTTGTTTGAAAAATTAGAAATTGCTGAAAAACTTTTAACATTTCCTAACAAAAAATTGTTTAAAGAATGATAGCGATAAAGTTTAAAAATTGCTAATTGTTAAACATTTTTGCCAAAATTCCAATACTTTCACAAATAGATGCAAAAATAATAAGCTAAATTTATCACTAACAAAGTTCAATGTGTCATGAAAAAACATGAATCACTAGGAAAACGATAAAGCATTCCAGAGTTATTATCTCATAAATTTGGCTTTGTCAGGAAGGTGAAAACAGGCTCAGGGGTGAAGATACTAAAGGGACTCTGGCAGTACAGAATGACTGTTCAAGTACAGGTATTTGGTGCTTCATGGCAGGGCTAATCATTTTACTCCATCTTCCCACATGCTTGGTTTCCTTCTATCTCCTTCTTTCTCTAACTCTATGCAGCCAGAGTTGTCAATTAAAGAAGGGGGCCGGAGAATTAAAGAAAACATGGTGGTGGGAAGGTGTAGTTAAATGATTGGCCCCGCTATGATGCACCGAACGCCTGCACTTGGTTAAAACATTCTGTGCTGACAGAATCCCTTTAACAGTTATTTATTCTAGACATTTCTATGATAGCTACCATGCTCTGTGACATTTGGCAGTCCTGAATACATTAACACCTTCATTACTCTAACAGGCTAAAAATGGGCATGGATATAGAGGGAACAAAATGTCAGAGCTACATCCCTTGTGCTGAGAGTAATCACCTTCATTGTTAGTGATGTAACTGTCACAGATGTGGTTTGTGGAACCACTGTGCCATGGACCGTGGAGAGCCTGGAGGGGCGTGACTAAGCGAACAACTGACAGTTCACTAGAGCCTCTGATGTTGAGCTTAGACTTGGCTCCCGATGAATGCCAGGTGCCATTCCAGGACAGACTAACTGACGCGCAGCAGCTTGACCCAGAGGACAGACTGGAGGGAGCAGCTGACAGAGTTTGTATTAGAATGCAGCAGACAGAGTTTGCACTGGAGTGCAGCATACAGAGTTTGTATCAGAGTGCAGCAGGCAAGATCTGCACCAGAGTGCATCAGGCAGTGTTTGAATCAGAGTGCAGTAGGCAGTATCAGCATCTGAGTGCACCAGGCAGTATTTGCATCAGAGTGCAGCAGGCACTATTTGTATCACAGTGCAGCAGGGACTGGTATGCAACCTTTCACAACTTAGACTGCAAAACAGGAAGGTTGCTCAGGCACCTCCCCAGTGGGGAGTAAGCAATATATACATAATGTCCCACAGCTATTGGCTGTGGAGGAAATAGCAAGTGCATGTGCTGACCCTTTAAGAGGGCGGGAGAGCATGCGCGCATGCCCTAAGGACATGGCTAGAGGACCGGCTGGAAGTATGTAGAACATGGAGAAGGGAAGATCTGACTTCAGCACAGGTGAGTGAAGTGACACGCCGGAGACCCTGCCTGTCAGAGCAGGACTCCGGCGTGGTGCTAACAGTAACACAGAAACTATTACAACTACATAACATAAAAACAACATAAGCCACTCATCAAGAAATTAATATCAGAAATATATAAAAACTGCAACAAATTAGGCTAATTTGCCACAATATGTTTTTGGTCAGTTTTTGACACCTCAAATTTTCACTGCTTTCCAGCAAAGTGAAAGAGATTTATAGAAATCTCATGCCTACTTTGCTGTTTTATGCTGCAGAAACTTACCTGAGTTTTATGTGTGGATTTTCTCCTTAGAAATTAGATGAAAAATATTAGTAGGTAAAAAATCATAAGTGTTTTTGGTGTGTTTCCAGTGTGGAAATGCACTGAAAAAACATATAAACTACTCATGAAAAGGAATTTGAAAACCCGAATCGTAAAATTTGTGTACAGTACCGACTTTTTATTGGAAGTATAGCTTACTGTTTGGGTTTGGATGTCGAATAAAGATTGTCGAAAGGCTACAGCACAGTCAATAAGCTTTTAGGCTGTGGGCACTTCCAAAGCCATCACAGCCTTGTAAAGTATAGGCATGGCTGTGATTGGCCACTTCACCACTTGATTCGGGATGTATAAATGCTGGATCACGTGTGCCACCATCATTCTGCTCTGCTTAGCATAGTAGCAGGATTTAGCTGAAGTGAGGGACAGTACTGAGCTTTGTGTGTGCTCAAGTTTTTCAAAGAGCCTCTCTGTGTATACTGTGCACCTGTGTCTCTGGGAGTAAGGTGCCTAAAAACAATTTTTTCAACTTTGCATCCAATGTATGTGATAGCACTGTGCGTAAAAACAAATATTTCTACTCTGTCCCATGCCTAGTAAAGTACTGTGGGTAAAAAAAAACATTTTTTTCTTCTTGTCATGTTGGTACATAAATAAATTTGTTTTCTCTCTGCAACTGTCTGTATGAGTAATGTGCATAAAACAAATTTGAATGAAACAATTTTTTTTCTAATCTCCAATCGTGTCTGTGGAAGTAATGTGCATAACAACAATTTTTATAATCTGTACCTGTGTCTGTGAAAGTACTGTACCTAAAAACCACTTCAAAAAATGAGTACATGAAATAGGGGACATAGATGTGGCCATGGTGCTGCTGGTGTAGCACACCCGTAATACAGCCTGGCTCAGTGTGACCATAATACAGGCTGGTGTAGCATGCCTGTAATACAGCCTGTTGGCTCTAGTCCATAATACAGAGTCATGCAGTGTGTCCGTAATACATCTCTTCCACATTCCATAACTTGATAGCTTTTTTTACATACACTTATTGACAGATTTATGTTCTTTATGGTGATTTCTAGTCAGAAATTCATCAAAGCATGCAAAATCATCCAAATGAATGACTATTCACAGTTTAACTGTACCATTCAAATATACGCGGTTAGTCAAGGTAGAGGGCCTTATCTTCAAAACTTTCATAAATTTCATCAACTTCACAATCTTTTTAAATTCATCCCAAAATTGTTCAGAGGTCAAGTCAAGTTCTTGTTTTTTGCTATCTTGTGTTTCTTGCTGTCTCATATCAGTGTTATCTGCTGGAAATGAGTGTTTATTCAGGTCACATACTGTGTGCTTCTCACTAAATTAGAATATCATCAAAAAGTTAATTTATTTCAGTTCTTCAATACAAAAAGTGAAACTGATATTATATAGAGTCGTTACAAACAGAGTGATCTATTTCAAGTTTTTATTTTTGTTAATTTTGATGTTGATGATTATGGCTTACAGCCAATGAAAATCCAAAAGTCATTATCTCAGTAAATTAGAATACTTTATAACACCAGCTTGAAAAAATGATTTTTAAATTCCGAAATGTTGGCCTACTGAAATGTATGTTCAGTAAATGCACTCAATACTTGGTCGGGGCTCCTTTTACATCAATGCGGCGTGGCATGAAGGCGATCAGTCTGTGGCACTGATGAGGTGTTATGGAAGCCCAGGTTTCTTTGATAGCAGCCTTCAGCTCGTCTGCATTGTTGGGTCTGGTGTCTCTCATCTTTCTCTTGATAATACCCCATAGATTCTCTATGAGATTAAGGTCAGGTGAGTTTGCTGGCCAGTGAGGCACAGTGATACTGTTGTTTTTAAACTTTAAACCAGGCATTGGTGCTTTTGGCAGTGTGGACAGGTGCCAAGTCCTGCTGGAGAATGAAATTTCCATCTGTAAAAAGCTTTTCGGCAGAAGGAATTATGATGTTCTCTAAAATTTCCTGGATGACTGATGCGCTGACTTTGGTTTTGATAAAACACACTGGACCTACATCAGTAGATAACATGGCTCCCCAAACCATCACTGGTTGTTGAAACTTCACACTAGACCTCAAGCAGCTTGGATTCTGTGCCTCTCCACTCTTCCTCCATACTCAGGGTGGGACCTTGAATTCCAAATGAAAAGCAACATTTAACACCTTGGAAAATAACACCTTGGACCACTGAGCAACAGTCCAGTTCTTTTTCTCCTTGGCCCAGGTAAGACGCTTCTGGCGTTGTCTGTTGGTAATAAGTGGTTGACACAAGGAGTGTGACACTTGTAGCCCATGTTCTGGATATGTCTGCGTGTGGTGGCTCTTGAAACAATGACTCCAGCAGCAGTCCACTCCTTGTGAATTTCCCAATTTTTAAATGGCCTTTTCTTAACGATCCTTTCATAGCTGAGGTTATCCTGGTTGCTTGTGCACCTTTTTCTACCACACTTTTCCATCCACTCAACTCTCCATTAATATGCTTGGATAGAGCACTCTATGAATAGCCAGCTTCTTTAGCAATGACCTTTTGTGGCTTACCCTCCTTGTGGAGTGGGTCAATGACTGCCTTCTGGACATCTGTCAAGTCAGCAGTCTTTGCCATGATTAGTCTGAAACAGACTAATGGACCTTTTTAAATGCCTAGGAAGCCTTTGCAGTTGTTTTTTGTTAATTATTCTAATTTACTGAGATAATGACTTTTGGGTTTTCATTGGCTGTAAACCATAATCATCAACATTCTATAATGCCGTATATCTGATCCCCAACCTGATCTGTAAGAGATGAAAAATAACTTTTATTATACTCACCTGTGGGGCGGTCTGGTCCGATGGGCATCACTGGTCTTGGCCCTCGCCTTCCATCTTCTTGCGATGCCACCCTCCTGCTTGCTTCGTGTGGATGACGCATCTCCTTGGCACTACGCTTTTGCGCAGGCGTAATTCTCTGCCCTGCTGCGGGCAGAGCAAAGTACTGCAGTGCGCAGGTGTCGGGAAAGGTCAAAGAACCCCGGCACATGCGCACTGCTTTATTTTGCTTTGCCCTCAGTAGGGCAGAGAAGTACGCCTGTTTATCAGCCCTGAAAGGTGATGGCCGAATCTGTTATCGACCAAACCTGGTGAAAGGTTCCCTTTAACAGCATGTTTGTGACATTCTAATAATCACTATGCATTATGCTGTCAGAATAATGTAGAATGCATTTTCAACAAAGGAATGCAATGTTAAAAATCTGTTATGTTTTTGCATCGTCAGAAATTACTCTAAAAATTAAACAATATTAGTAAGACTTCCTGCTGTTATACCATGTCCACAGCTATGTCTGGCATTTTCTCCCCTTGTATTGTTATCTCATACATCCCCTTTGTAGGATAAATACTTTGAAAGGTTACATTGGTATTAGATACACCCTGGTAGTGGTATCGTGGGGACTACAAAAGACCTCATCCATTTAAGAAGACACCAGTATTATCAATGGCATATAGAATTTTGGGGGGAGGAACAGAGTTTCAAGCTTCTTCTCTCCCTTAGGCTCCATATGTTAATAAAATCTTATCAGTTTCATCACAATGTTCATTTAACACTAAATAATCAACTAGCATAATGTGAATGCGACAACCTACTTGTTATTGCCTTGGACTATATTTTATTAACTGAAATCTGGAAAAGTAGAAATATTTTATGGCAGCTGTGAGTTTATTCTGGCAGGTAGAATTGGCTGTTTTGTGACAATTGTATTCTCTATACTATAAAGTATTATCTGCTGTGATTCAGAACTTAACTTTTTGATAAACATATAACAAAAGTTTATTTCTCAGATCAAATACGTCATTAGGTAGGGTGTCGGATATATTATAACTATCAAAATTCCAGCACCAAACTAGGTTTGTATTCAGGTCTTCGTAATGCATTGGTAAAAAAGTGAAATGTTAATTCACTGATATCTGAATATTCTAATTTTATAACAGAAATCTTTCACAAAAGCTGCTATTGTTCAAGTAACCCCTATTAAAACATCTAACCCTGTAATTGTGCGCTCATAGAAAACTGTTGGAAATTCACTTATGTTCAGCATGGGTTTTGCTGGCAAAAGTATCCAGAATTTGAAATGTAGAATTAATGATGTCCCATGAGCCTATGTTTGAAGTGTAAATGAAGGGAAATGGGTTCTTGTGAATAAAAAGGTGGAACTTTGAAACAGTTTCTCCAG
The DNA here is from genome assembly GCA_009801035.1 of Oophaga pumilio. NCBI lineage: Eukaryota > Metazoa > Chordata > Amphibia > Anura > Dendrobatidae > Oophaga > Oophaga pumilio. The sequence continues at coordinate 15,406 of VIAB01013808.1, forward strand.
AGTACTATGTTATTTTATTATTCATGCCCAATGATGCATGAGCACTGTTCAGTGTTCATTTTTTCATACAGAAAAGAAAGGTTTTTTTTTATCTTTGTAATGCCTCTGCCATTTGTAGCTAACACAGAATCTATATCAACATATCACAAACACAAGAATCAAAGAGGAACAATGGACATCCAATTCTCAGCACCAGTTATTGTCAATTGCACAATGCATAGCCAATTGCACAACCAGCAAAACTCAAGTGAGGCTCAAAAGGATTTTTGCCAATAATTGAGCATAACACCCCTGTGTACACTGTGTGCTCAATTAGGCAAGTGAGTATTTTGACCAAATCATCATTTTTATGCAGATTTTCCAGCTCCAAGATGTACAAACTTGAATGCTTATTTGATGAAGCAGATCTGGTGATGTGAATGGAGGTGTGACCTAAGGATATCAACACCCTTTATCCAGACGTTCAGAATTATTTGTTTTCCAATACATGTCTCCATATAGCCATAGACTTAAAGGGGTTGTCCCACAAACAAATTTCATTTTAAACAAATTTCATTTTAATGAATAGATCTTGGAATAAAAATAAAATCCACAATTGGATGTGTTTAACCCCTTCACCCTGGGACATTTTCTGCTTTTATTTCATCTATGTTTTTTGCTCCCCTTCTTCCTAAAGCCATAACCTTTAATTTTTCCGTCAATGTGGCCATGTGAAAGCATGTTTTTTGTGAGACGAGTTGTATTTTTGAGCTGCGCAATTCCACAATATTTTTTGTTACTGTGTTCACTAATTGCTAAACTAACCTGCCATTATCATTCTCCAGGTCATTATGAGTTTGTAGATACCAAACATGTATAGGTTCTTTTTTCTTTAAGTGGTTAAAAAAAATCCAAAGTTTTGCAAAAAAAAATTATGGCTCCATTTTTCAAGACCATTAGGGTCTCCATTTGCAGGATCTGGGGCTGGTTAAGGGCTTATTTTTTGTGCGCCGAGCTGACATTTTTATCAATACCATTTTGGGGTAGATATGGTCTTTTGATCACCTGCTATTGCATTTTATTGCAATGTTGTGGCAACAAAGAAAAAACATAATTCTGGAGATTTTGATTTTTTTCTTTTTTCTCGATTGGATTAATTCTTTTTATATTTTGATAGATTGGGCGTTTCTGAATGCAGTAATGCCAAATATGTGTGTTCCTTATTGATTTATGTTGAATTGAGCAAAAGGGGGATGATTTGAATGTTTATATTTTTTAATTCTTTATTTTAAAAAACTTTTTTTTACATTTTACTTGCTTCAATAGTGTCCTTAGGAGACTTGAAGCTGTGATCTT
>VIAB01013810.1:23495-34048 GCA_009801035.1 Oophaga pumilio
AGGAGGTTCTGGAGGGGACACAGAATCAAAACTTCAGGATAAGGTTTTACATTTTTAGACCCTGGTCGGAAAGTGATGTTAAAATTAAAGCGAGAAAAAAAAAGTGCCCACCGAGCCTGTGTCGGGGTCAATCTCTCAGCGGACTCAATATAGGCCAGGTTTTTATGATCAGTGATGACCGTAATGGGATACGCGGCCCCCTCCAAAAATGCCTCTATTCTTCGAAGGCCAATTTAACCGCTAACAATTCCCTGTTGCCGACATCATAGTTTCTCTCAGCCTAAGAGAACTTTTTAGAGAAAAAGGCGCAGGGTTTAAGGTTAATCAGGGTAGAGGGGCCCTGGGACAACACTGCCTCCATCCCCACTTCCGAAGCATCGACCTCCACGATTAAAGGTCTTGACGAATCGGGTTGTACCAACACAGGGGCTGAAGTAAAGCATTTCTTTAATGTAAGGAATGAATTTTTTTCCGCCATGGACCAATTTTTTACATCTGCCGCTTTAAGAGTGAGGTCCGTCAAAGGTTTCACCACCTGTGAGAACCCTTTAATGAACTTCCTATAATAATTAGCGAAGCCCAGAAATCACTTAAACTCATTCAGATCATGAGACTGCACCCAATCTGTAATGCCCTGAACCTTCCCTGGATCCATGCAGTATCCGTCCTCGGATACAATTACTCCCAGAAAAGACAGTTCTTGCATAAAAAATGAGCACTTCTCCAGTTTAGCATACAAATGGTTCTCCCGCAGTCTGATAAGAACCGCACGTAAATGATGTAAGTGTGACTGACTGTCCTCAGAGTATATCAGAATGTCATCCAGGTAAATGACTACATAATGCCCAATTAAATCAGAAAAAAACAACATTGATAAAGTTCTGAAAAACAGCAGGGACATTAGTGAGGCCGAAGGGCATAACCAGGTTTTCTAATAGCCCCTCAGTTGTCAGGAATGCTGTTTTCCATTCGTCCCCCTCCCGGATCCTTATAAGGTTATAAGCCCCTCGTAGATCGAGTTTAGAAAACCATTTGGCCCCCATGAGTTGGTTGCATAGATCGGGAATCAACGGGAGAGGGTACGTGTTCTTAACAGTAATTTTGTTCAGTTCCCGAAAGTCGAGGCACGGTCGCAAACCATCATCTTTTTTCTTTACAAAGAAAAACCCTGCTGCCATGGGTGAGACCGAGGGCCGAATATGCCCTTTGCGAAGGCTCTCATTGATGTACTCCTTCATAGCTTGGCGCTCAGGCCCTGACAAATTAAACAAACGAGCCTTGGGTAATTTGGCTCCAGGTAATAAATCAATGGCACAATCATACGGTCTGTTGTGGGAGCGCTTCAGCCTCACTTTAGGAAAATACGTCTTAAAAGTCTTTCAGGTACTGCGGAATACCCTCCAGACCGACAGGTGACACAGATACAGATTTTATCGGATTGACAAAAGGAACTGAGTTACAACACAGACCATTATCATTACATCCCCATCGGGTGATCTCCCCTTTCTCCCAATCAATGAGAGGATTGTGGCGTTGCAGCCAGGGCATCCCCAATACCAGTCCTGCAGGCAGATCATTCAGAATAAAACAACTTATATTTTCCACGTGAGTGAAACCCACTTTCATAGAAAAAACTTCAGACATAAAACAAATTCCATCCCGGGTTAGAGGGGATGAATCCACAGCCACAATTTTAACAGAATCTTTCAACCTGACTGTCCCTATCTTATTAAGAGTCAAAAATTGGGCATCAATCAGATCAAAGGAGGAGCCACAGTCAACAAAGGCGGTGGTCATAACAGAACCGCCAGCAAGTTCCAATTCAACCTTGAGCATCATTTTAGCAAGCGGAAAAAAATGTACCTAGGAGTCTGGGCTCAGTCGTTTTCCTGACGATTTTACAGAAGAAGTGCAGGAAGGACAGTCCTTTTCCAATGTCCAGAGGCTCCACAGTAAAAGCATAAACAGTTGTCTTTTTGGTGTCTCCTCTCTCGTTCCTTTCCTGAGACAGCCTCAATCTCCATGGGCTCTGATACGGGTGCGGTGTAACACAATTTGGAGTACAAGGGAGTCTCTTGTTGCATCATTCCCCTAGTACGGAGCCTCCAGTCCGCCTGCATCATGGCGTCCTCCAGGGTATTGGGAGGAGGATGTAATGCCAGAGCATCCTGCAGATGGTCAGACAGGCCCCTGCGGAAACACCCCCTCAGGGCGGCATCATTCCAGTATACTTCGGCGGTCTAACGTCTAAACTCTGAGCAGAACCATTCAGCCGAGTTCCTCCCCTGTGTCACACTCATCACCATATCCTCTGCCAGACGCACTCTATCAGGCTTGTCATAAATGTGCCACAGAGCCTCAAAGAACAGGTTCACAGACATACGTTCAGGAGCAGAGGAAAAGAGAGAGAAAGTCCATGCTTGCGAAGCCCCCCTTAATAAGGACATTACGATCCTCACCCTCTGCCTTTCATTTCCAGAGGTCCGGGAATGCAATTCAAAGAACAACTTGCATCCCTCCTTAAATACCCTAAACAATTGTTTATCTCCAGAAAAATTGTCGGGTAACTTCAACGGTGGGTCGAGGTCCGCAAGAGATACATCAGTGGGGCCCCCCTCCTGGAACCCCAACAGAACAGACCACCGTAGAGCGTCTGCCACATCTCTCTGCACCTGTTGGTGTGAATGAACCAGGTTTTGCTGCTCCATAGACAGCTTCTGCATAAGTTGGGAGAGCTCATTAACCTGCTCAGTGAGAGCCCGTACCGGATCCATAATGTGCTAACATCCCACAATCAGGGAAAGACTATAAGGGTCAGTTATAATGTCAGGAGCACCGCACTGCACTTGCTCACTGAGCCAGTGCACGTGTCCTGAGTCAAACAAACTGTGCTCAAAGATACCTGTGGAACGAGGCAGCAGCGGTGAATGATGTGTACTCCAGACTAACAGGACCTGAAGCATGTGACTGTTGGCGGCGTGGCCTAAGCTCCAGAGATCTAGGAGCTGAAGGAAAACTCCTAGCAGGGTAACGATGGGATAAAGTTACCGAAGGGCATAGACAGAGACGAAACTAGGACAGACCGAGATCAGTGCATGAGATAGCACGACAGCACCACAGGATTAGACAGAACAGATAGTCAGGACGTAGCAATAAGTAAACCAGAACGGGCATTAGACAGTACAATAGAGACAAAACTGTAACGGAGTATCAATAGCCAAGCCAGGAGGTCAGAACCGGAAAAGACAATAGTACCAAAACGTGAGGCAGTGAGCAGAGTGAGCAGACAGACCAGGTCATACACGGGAATCAAACAAACAGAGTAGAAGACAAGCAAACCAGGGGGATCAGACACACAGTCAAAGCAACAGTATAGCTGACAGAGAAACTTCCTCTGGAGTGGGTATAAATACCCCTCCCAGATGCAAAGAGAGGCCAGCAAAAAATAACCCTGAGTGGACAGGACATTAACTATGTCCTAAACCATGACCGGTGGCTACTTTGAAGAACCGAGAATATAAGACATAATTTCTGTTGTTACACACTTTTTTGTAAAGTAAATAATTCCACATGTGTTAATTCATAGTTTGGATGCCTTCAGTGTGAATTTACAATTTTCATAGACATGAAAATACTGAAAAATCTTTAAATGAGAAGGTGTGTCCAAACTTTTGGTCTGTACTGTACATTATTGTAAATTTGTAAATACACCACTGTATTTTTTATCTCCCCCACCTCATTGCAGATTTTAAGTTGTCATGAGCAGGATCGTTTTTTGGGGGTTTAATTATTGTTATTGTTGGTACTTAGTGTAGATTGTAAGCTGTCAAGAGCAAGGTTGTTTTAATTAGTTTAGTTATTGTATTATTGTTATAGTTGTTACTTGTTAAACTGTAAATATGTTTGTGTTATATAAATAACTATAAATATTCAGATTAGAACACAGATAAGCAGGATGGAGATGTTAATTATGGCGTCATTTACTCTCATCATCGTTGTTGGATTCCTCAAAGTTTGGGAGGATGTTACATATGTCTGACATCCATGTCCACTCCTGAGATCTTATGTGTGAAGTCAGAACTGAATATCGACAACCTTGTTGATGCTGGTAAACTATTCACCAACTGCCCTCTTCTGCTCACAAATCCTTTCCAACATCTGTAGTGTATAGTTCTAACTCCTGGGGACATCACACACCAGTCGGTGAGCCAGAAGCTGCAAGCGCTACTGAATCACGGCAAGGGCAGATGAAGCTGGAGCTGACTTTCTAAAATGGGTCAGCAGAGCATTGTACTTTAATTGACATATCTGGCAGCTCCGTGTTGCTTTTCAGAAAATGTTGATCAATGAGATTAAGCGCATTTGCCAGGCAATGCACGTGTATTAGCTCGCCTTGCCACAGAGCAGCCACTAGGTTCCAGCCATTGTCACACACAACCATGCCTGGCTGTGGGTTCAGCTGTGTCAGCCACAGATCTGCCTACACTTTCAGAGTTCATAGAATCATAGAATGGTAGAGTTGGAAGGGACCTCCTGGGCCATCTGGTCCAACCCCCTGCTCAAAGCAGGATTCTCTAAATCATCCCATACAGATTTCTGTCCAGCCTCTGTTTGAAGACTTCCATTGAAGGAGAACTCACCACCTCTCATGGCAGCCTGTTTCACTCATTGATCACCATAACTGTCAAAAAGTTTTTTTCAATATCTAATCTGTGTCTCCTCCCATTCAGTTTCATCCCATTCCTTCTAGTCTTTCCTTGTGCAAATGAGAATAAAGATGATCCTTCTACCATGTGACAGCCCTTGAGATATTTGTAGACAGCTATTAAGTCTCCTCTCAGTCTTCTTTTTTGCCAGCTAAACATTCCCAAATCCTGCAACCGTTCCTCATAGGACATGGTTTGCAGATTGGTCACAACTCTTCAGGGGCAGGGGATTGGCTTGCACGCACAACAGCAGAAGACGCAGTGGTATCACCTGCAGACACTGTTCATGTAGATTGATGTTCAACCAGCAAAGTCAGGTGCTTTGCTGCCATGTGCTTGATTATGCTGGTGGTGGTAAGGCTGGTAGTCTTGCTACCCCTGCTGATGCGGGCATGGCCGGTGGTGGAAATGGCCTTTTTGGGGTTATCGGCAGAGTCTTTAAAAAACAACAAGACTTCTCCCACATCACCTCCTCACCTCAACACATATCTTTTAGTGTTCCCCAAGGCTCTGTTCTACGACCCCTACTCTTCTCCATCTACACTTTCAGCATGGGACAGCTGATGTAATGGCACAGTTTGCAATATCATGACTACGCCAATGACATGCAGATCTATCTATCTGTACCTGACATCACCTCCTTACTCACCAAAATTACACATCTGCCAGCTATATCATCCTTCTTTTCTGCTCGCTTTCAAAAAGTGGACATGGCCAAATCATAATACATCATCTTTCAAGCATCTCACGCTGAGTAGACATGAGAGCTGTGCATGCATTATTAGGTATCACTTTAGTAAGAGTGTAACTTAGCCCTAGAGAAAATGATTTTCCAGACATTCACTGCCTTTTTTGCACATTTTCTGCAGCTGTGATCTTCATCTTCTTGGTTTGGATGTTGTGAATTTCAATGTCGTCATCAATACCATCATCGTCCATATCTTGTAAAGAGGAAATCTAGTGTTTCCAAGGGTTGTGTTCATGTACGTTTAGTGGCATTCCTTTAGCAGTGTTCGTTACACTATGACAAATAATTTTCAACTGGGACATCTGAATCTTATTGGTAATATGTATGGCTGAAAATGAAGAAGCTTGTGCCACGGATGTGTTTATAGTTACGGATGGTGCACTCCTCTTTAAACTTATTTTTTCACGAGCATCCATCAGTTTATTTGCTTTTCCTCCGACACTGATCTGCTTTCTGTAATTCAGCATCTCACGAACATGTTGCACTTTGCCCTTTGTACAGACACGTTTGTGTTTGGCAACATATTTTGGATGGGCATTTCTTAGGCCGAGTCTCCCACGCGCATCTGTTACATCGATCTTCTGACGGGCATGAAACCGATTCTGGTAATTGATGGTGGCTAAACAGCGAATCATTGTAGGCTGTGTCCTGGATCTCATACCTCCCAAAGCCACTGCTGTTATTAGTCATGTACTTTCCCATTCTTGTCATCACCATGACCCTTTTCCTGATCACTTCATCCAGCTATTTGTCTGCCATATTTTTACTAAAATCTGCACCTTCCCATCAGCAACTGTGTAGGAAACCACATTACAGTTTTGCAAGATGTTTATGATGCCCCTAAAAAAAATGTACACACTATGTTGATATCTACCCCCAGGGGTAAATGTTTGCCAGCCAGTGTATGGGCATTCCAAGTGTAGGATACCAGCTTCCTTTAAATTGGGCATAGTTTTTAATCAGGCCTTCCTCCACGGCTCATCATCCACCGTCACAAGATCACCAGGGTTAACATGTTACGTGCCGCTACAGCCAGTGTTTAATTCCTAACAAGGGTGGGTGGTTATGCTGGGCATAAAATACTTGTTATGGCAAAAGTTGAGGTGTACCCCACAGGGGAAAATGTTTACCAGCTAAGTGTATGGGCATTCCAAGTCTAGGAGACCGGCTCCTTTTTAATGGAACTTTTCTTTTAGAGGCCCTCCTCCATATTTCTTCCAAGGGGGATTGGGGTGATTGGGGTACATATGACTTGGTAGCAGGGCAAGCCTTGCAGTCAATGCTTAAGAAAACAGAATGGGAGTACAAAATGAATAATGTGAAGTGGATTTTCCTGTGCCCATCCAGTACCTGGGTTCAAAGGCTTATTGGGGTGCATATGACTTGATAGCAGGGCAGGCCTTGCAGTCAATGCATAAGAAAACAATGTGATTACAAAATTAATATTGTGAAGTGGATTTTCCTGTGCCCATTCAGTACCTGGGCTCAAAGGCTTTTTGGGTTGCATATGGTTAGGGAACAGGGCAGGCCTTGCTGTCAATGCATAAGAAAATAGTAATGGAGTACATAATGAATAATGTGAAGTGGATTTTCCTGTGCCCATCCAGTACCTGGGTTCAAAGGCTTATTCTGGTGCATATGGCTTGGTATCAGGGCAGGCCTTGCAGTCAATGCATAAGAAAGCAGAATGTGATTACAAAATGAATATTGTGAAGTGGATTTTCCTGTGCCCATTCAGTACATGGGTTAAAAGACATATTGGGGTGCATATAACTTGGTAGCAGGGCAGGCCTTTCAGTCAATGCATAAGAAAACAGAATGGGAGTCCAAAATGAATCATGTGTAGTGGATTCTCCTGTGCCCATCCAGAACCTGGGTTCAAAGGCATATTCTGGTGCATATGACTTGGCAGCAGGGCAGGCCTTGCTGTCAATGCAAAAGAAAAGAGTACGGGAGTACAAAATTAATAATGTAAAGTGGATTTTCCTGTGCCCATCCAGTACCTGGGTTCAAAGGCATTTTGGGGTGCATATGACTTGGCAGCAGGGCATGTCTTGCAATTAATGCATAAAAAAAGTTTGGGATTACGAAATGAATAATGCGAAGTGGATTTTCTGGTGCCCTTCTAGTACGTGGCTTGAAAAGCTTATTGGGGTGCATGTAACTTTGTGGCAAGCCAGGCCTTGCATTCAATGCAACATTTTTTCAGGATGCCCTAATGTACCTCTCGTGAAAGGGGTATTGTGGTGCGTCGTAATTCTTGGCAGCCCATCCACTCACTGCATAGGCAATAGGAGACCCATTGTTTAATAATGGCCCTTTAAGAAGATTAATGCTGCCTGATGCCCCTGTAAAAATAGGCTCTGTGATTTTAAGAGTCCCTCCTTCATAAATGAAACAAGATATGTCTGCTTACATGTCACACACCACATGGCCAGCTAGGGTTGTTAAATGTTGCAATGACATTTCCCAGTGAATGCATTTGTTTTGGTTGAAACAATGCTAAAGTTGCAAAACGCCTCAAAAACGCTGTGTGTGAACATAGCCCAAGTGGTGGAGGAACATTTTTGTTTTGGGTTAATTATTTTGGCTTAGGTAAAAGTCATTAACCTGGAAAGGATGATCCTTAATAAATTTCCCAGCAAAATTAATTTTGGTTTTGTTTTTGTAGGTTTTTTGGTGCACATGTAAAAAGGGTGTGAAACTCTGATAACATTGTTTAGAACTGTGACCTAGGAGTCAGAAATGCTTCCAGGGGCAGTTGCCATGATGTTCCCGTGTCATTTGAGCATTGTTTCCATCATTTTCAGACGTTTTTATACCTTAAAAGGACCCCTGGGGGGATCGCGATAAAAATGCTCGCATCTCCCATAGACTTACATTGGGCTCGTTGTTCTGTCAGCGTACCCGAGTATTCCAACTTGCTCGACCCGAGCAACGAGCTTCTGAGCATTTTAGTGCTTGCCCATCACTAATTATGACATTTGAGACATTCATAATTAGAAAGACTTCAGTGTCCGCTTTCCATAGTGCAGGTGGTGCATCTCCTTCTTTTGGTAGGTGGTAGAGGTGGGGGATTTTCACTTTCATACTTTAGACGGAATCTTTTGAGGCGAATTTGAGGGCTAGAGTGGATACCGATAGTCTTCATACTTCTCCTCTGTAGCTCTCAAAGCACTCGTTCATGGGCCAATTTTTTCAGATAAGCTCTTCTACGGAGCCGTTCAAGCTGATTTTCAAGGTAAATCAATTGTGAATTTATACCACCCAAATTCAACATAGTAAAAATATGACCATTGGCCAGCACCTGGAGTTTCTGCTGAAGCTAAAAGTTGAGCACATCTGATCAAATATATCAACCTTTGGTTGCATTATGAAATGTAACTATTTCCGTTTTATTTTGTGCTTCAGACTCAGGATCGATGGCATCATCATCATGAAGCGTTGAGACAAGAATTACATTTTTCTTTTCGCTCTGTACATAGAAAACCAAAACCTTTCCGTTATTGAATGCAAGCATACTACTGTACTGTTTTCTCCCTTTCATATTTACAAACTGTGGCAGCAATTCCTTTTTATTATTTCTTGCAGTACCTACATATGAAAGATTCTGCATTTTCAGTTATTCATATCACAGTTTGAAAACCAATTATCAGCTGTTATATAGCGACCAGAATCAAATAAGGGCTCAGTCATTCTTTTCACAACATCACTGGGTTTGTTGCTGACATGGTATGGACCTTCTGGCATTTTCTGCATAAATTTCAAGGTTGTATGTGTAGGTCTTCCTGGCATCAGCAGGGACATACATTTTAATTCAGTATTTGCTAGGCTTTGATGCAATGTATTGATGAAATGCACATCTACCACGAAAACCAGGGAGCATTCAGTCAATAGAGAGGTTTTCCTCAGGGCAATAGCTTTTCTTACAGCTGCCAACAAATTTTTGAAATAAATTGCAAATCGGAACAAGCCGGTCATGTGTGTTACATTGGGTTCAGGTAGTTCTGCCGTCAAACCGAAGGCACCGAATTAGAATCTTGAATATTTTTAAAAACATAACAATGCCAATTTGTTTTATTCCATCACGATCTATACCCCAAAGTTCGTTCAAACTTTGGCGAATTGCCCTATGAGCTCCTGTAAGATATAACAATCCAAAAAAAGCCTTCAGTTCTATTTCATCTGTGGGCTTGATCATTCTGTTGCAGATGAACTTGTCCTTTATAATGTCTATATATTGATTTGTGTATGTGACAATAGAGTCTAGAATGTGTGTGAATCATCTGTGAATAAACTATTCCAGCATTCAGCTGCAGTTTTAGCATTCCTTGCCATTCTTTTAATTGCAGGAAGGTGAGTGAGAATGTTTTGAGGCCCCCTACGTTTAGTTTGCATGGGTGGCTTATTGCTCCATTTGTTTTTTTATCTCTTCCCATACAATATGTTTCTATATCTTCTCTCACCACCTTGCTCTGTTTCAGAATCAATTTCACATACTTCCACCTCATCATGAGAATCAATCTCACTTTCTTCTCCAAATCCTCATACAGTGTGCAGTCTGAATCATCATCATCTAACAGCATCTTCACTTCGTCAACGTGAAGGGGTTGTGACAAATCATACATTTTGATCTCCATTTAAGCAGATAATCTGAAGCAAGAGAGATAATATGTGTTAGGGAACAATGTGCATACTTTCATTTGTAAGAAAACCTTACTTATTTTTATGAAATATCCACAAAATTTTCACTATCCATTCATGAAACAAGCTAAATTAACAATTGTGATGACTTAACACATAAAATACCAACCTTATATAGTGTGACGTGTTTGGGAACAATGTGTCCGAGAAGCCAGCTTAGTTGTATTTGATCTCATGAGATTCTGCAGTACAACTGTGATATCAGGTTTTACAAAGCATCAAGAGTCAGGAAGGTATTGGGGGATGGGGGATTTCCTGACAATATGGTGAGGAGGAATAAATGAAACTACACCTGCGCCTGTCAGATCAGTTAATCCTGATGAAGGGTTAAACTAGAAAACAAGAAAAAACTAGAAAACAAGGGGATCTGCTACCTTGGATCTAATCCTCATAAA
>VIAB01013811.1:0-10254 GCA_009801035.1 Oophaga pumilio
ACTCGACCCTCCCGGAGGCAAAGTCGCTCATCTCTAGTTATGACCTCATAAACTGACGTTGGTCGGAATTGTAAAAATTAGCCTGTTCAGGAAGGTGAAAACAGGCTTCGGAGTGAAGGGGTTAAAATATCCCTATGGTCAAATACATTTGTAATCTTTTCTAGGTAATCTTTATTAGCATATTTTTGTCTTGTTTTTTTTTCTGTTGAAGCACAATTCAAAAGCAATGTCTAATTTATTTAATAAATGTAAATTTAAAATTACTTTTGTCTGTCTCAAGTTATTTAGTGATGATTATATATATATTTTTTTTACTTTAACAGGAGGGTACCAATAATTTTGTCCATATGTTTAGTTGGTAGTCCTACAGCAGGAACTCTGTTGTAAAGACCATAATGTGCATTTCAAGGAGAGTGCTGTCAGTGTTCTTATTTCTAAGTTAAGAAAATAATAAGCAAGAAACATTTTTTTATTATGTCTATGAAGAATATATAAAACTATAAATTAATTAAACTATCTGTAACTACCTCAAAAGGACTACCTTTCTGAACTTACAGGCATGTGAGATCCCACAACATTCCACTGCAGCCCTTGCAGTCAAAACAGGGATCTCATATGTTATCATATGATCTCATACTTTTAACAAAAAAAGAAATGTGGAATCATTAACTTTGCTAGAAAGTCGGATCCTTTAGAGGCAGTTTAGAAATATTTTTTTTTCAACCAGACACATTTAGAAAATAATTTATTTGCTTGTCATATTCTAAAATTAAAAAGACAGCCAGACTGAGGAGATAGGTCTACTTTAAAACTTTCATGACCAGGTGATTTTGTGCTTTTTTCCCCCAAGAACCTTAACTTTTTTATTTTTCCATTGACATAGCTGTACCACGGTTTGTTTTTTGCAAGATGAGTTAATGTACACTCTGCACCCTATCTTGACTGAAAAAAACAGAAATGTAGAAATTTTTGCAAGTTTATTATAAAAGATAAACTGAAATAACACCAACATTTCGTATTTTAAAATCAATTTTCAAGCTGGTGTTAGGCCAGTTTCACACGTCTAGATATTTCGGGTACCGGAGATATCCGTGTCTGTGTGTCTGAGTAAATACGGGGTATTTTCACGTGGCACACGTGTGGAACACGTGTGCCGCATCAGGACCACACAGACGGCTCGGACGGATACAGTAAGCGCTGTCTCCTGCCTGTGGTGCTGAAGCTCCCTGTCATTATTCTCCCTGCTCTGCCAGCAACAGCAAGCAGGCAGAATAAATGAAAAACCCGACGTGGGGTCCCCCTTAGGTTTTGAACCAACCCGGCAAAACTATACAGCTGTGGGCTGCTATTCTCAGGCTGGTAAGGGGCCATGAATATGGGCCTCCCCAGCCTAAAAACAGCAGCCCGCAGCTGCCCAGAAAAGGTGCATCTATTAGATGTGCCTATTCTGGAGCTTTGTCGGGTTCTTCCCACTTGCCCTGTAGTGGTGGCAAGTGGGGTTAATAAAGGGTTAATGTCACCTTTCTATTGTAAGGTGACATTAAGCCAGGCTAAGTAATGAAGAGGTGTCAATAAGACAACTCTTCATTACTAATCCTACAGAAAATAAAGGGTTAAATAAGCACACACATACACTAAGAATAAAGTCTTTTAATGAAAGAATACACTATATAGTTTTTAAATCTTTATTACACTCCCATTCCATTATCGAAGCCCTCGATCTCCTGTAGAAATATAAAATAAAAAAGCAACAATATCTTATACCTGTCCACCATACAGTCAAGTCCCATGGCATAAATCCATCTCGGGGGGTTAATCAGTTTACAGCCGGAGCGCTGCTAATGCAGCCGCTCCTACTGTAAATTACTGGGAAATGAATGGGAGCAGCGCACTCAGGCTCAGTGACTGGGGGTGGCATCACTGAGCCTGTGCTCAGTGGGAGTTTAACCCCTCCAAGCCAGCTCGGTCCCAGTATTATGACCTGTTGCACTTAGTTCCTCAGGCTTCAACCACTTTCGTAATGTCTCCCACGACCATGCTCGACCGCATAGTGAATGATAGATTTTGGAGGGCTTTGCCCCACTCCCTCCAAGGGACAGGCAGGCATCCCCTACTAATGTCCTCCAGATGATAGAACTCATAGAAAAATATGGGACTACCAAAGAGCTCCAGGGAGGGACTCCCTGGAAGGTGACAGGAAGGTTCCCTAAGTCTCCACCCCTGGCTCGGCAAGCAGAGCCCAGGAAGGCCGCTCAAGAATTTTCTGGGTGAGAAAGGGGCCCCATAGTCTGCTGGCGGTGCCAGGAGCCAGGACATATGAGAGCTGATTGCCCCCACCTGGCTGAGTGCATGGACAAAAACTTTTGGTACCCCCAATCCCATTATGCCGAACCTATTTGTGCAATGGGCACCCCGGAGGGTCCCAATATGGAACATTTGTGTAAGGTTGAGGTGGAGGGCACCCCGGCTGTGGCCCTACTGGACTCAGCAAGTCTCATGACCCTGATACGAGGCAGCCTGGTACAAACCAGCTAGTACACTGGTCAGAAAATTGGGGTGTTGTGTATACATGGGGACCTAAAAGACTATCCTACCGCACTAGTGGTTATAAATACGCCAGCAGGGAGGTGGTGCCACAAGGTGCGGTTGTGATTAATTAACATTATGAATTGATACTTGGAAGAGACTTTCCTTTATGTTCTGTACTTTGGCCAACTGTTGTCCCACCCACTGAACAACTGCCGGCATCGGTGGCAACCAGGTTAAATTCTCCAGAAGTGGGCATGAACCTGGTGGCCCAGAGGAAGAAGTGCTGGCGGTAAGGGTAACCTCCCCTTCGGTGGAGGAGGTGGAACATTCTCCCATAGAAGTATTGGCTGGAGATGTGGAAGACTTGCTGCAGGGACCTGAATTGTCAGACTTAAATGTATCGGGCGACAATTTTGGTACAGCGCAACTCCGAGACCCTACTTTGGCTCAAGCCAGGGGAAATGTTTGTACTGTTTATTAACGGGGAGCCCCAACAACCTGGGGCAGCTACAGTGTTGCCATGCTTTGAGCTGAACCGAGATCTGTTGTATCGAGTAGAGAAAATATGTGGGGAAATGGTAGAACAATTACTGGTACCTCAGGCATATCATAGGCTGGTAATGGACTTAGCGCATGCGCATATACGCGGAGGGCATTTGGGTCAAAAGAAAGCCCTAGACTGAATTTTGCAGAGGTTTTACTGGCTAGGTGTCCATGAAGAAGTTAAACGGTATTGTAAGTCCTGTCCAGTGTGCCAGGTAACCAGTCCCCAGCCTCACTTTCAGAGTCCTTTGGTGCCTTTAACGATTTATAGAGGTACCTTTTGAAAGAGTGGCAATGGACTTTTTGGTCCTGTCAATAAGTCTGCAAGGGGACAACAACACATCCTTGTAGTTTTAGATTACGCCACCCGGTACACATGAGCTAAGCTCATAGCAAAAGAACTCATGGGTATGTTTTCTTGGGTGGGGATTCCTCAAGAGATTTTAACAGACCAGGGAACCCCTTTATGTAAAAAATTATGAAGGAACTCTGCTCATTGTTAAATGTTAAACAATTGCGCACATCAGTCTATCATCCCCAAACAGATGGTCTGATAGAAAGATTCAATAAGACGCTAAGGAGCATGTTAAGAAAAGCAGTTTCCAAAGATGGGATGATTTGGGATCTCTTACTGCCACATTTATTGTCTGCAGTGCGAGAGGTGGCCCAGGCATCTATGGGTTTTCGCCCTTTGAACTATTGTATGGCAGACATCCCCAGGGCTTACTCAATATAGCCAACGAGGCTTGGGAGATCCAACCAACCCCCCCACAAGAGTGTGATAGAACATGTTGCAAAAATGCAAGAAAGAATGGAGACAGTCCTACCATTAGTCCGGGAACATATGGAGGCAGCCCAACGGTCGCAGAGTCGGGTCTATAACCGGGAGGCTCGGGTAAGAACCTTTAGTCCTGGGGATCGGGAGTTCATACTTGTGCCTACAGTACATAGCAATTTTCTTGCAAGGTGGAAGGGGCACTACAAGATTATGGAAAAGGTGGGACAAGTAGACTGCAAGGTACACCAACAGGACGGAGGAAACCAGAGCAGGTTTACCATGTTAATTTGCTTAAACCATGGAAAGATAGAGACCACCTTGGTGGGGATAGACGGCTGCCTGCATTTCCTGGGGAGAAGGCTCCATTACCTCTGGGGGTGTAAGGAGAAACCTTCTCCGTAGTTAAAATAGCAGATACTTTGTCTACTGAACAGAGATGTAAAGTAGTAGAAGAAAAAGAGCAGAAAAGAATAAGAAAACTGTTTTTGTCTTTGTCCTTTGTTGTTTCCTATGACAGAATGGGTATAGATGGGGGAAATGCAAAAGTAAGAAGTGAAATTTTCTAAATCAGTTCTAGTCTTCTGCTTAAATCACCTGTAGTACAAACAAATAAAAAAACAGGAAGAGGGTGCACCACTAAATGTGTATGCTAATTTGAGCCAAATGGGTGCTGCAAATGCATAGTGTACAATTAACAGAAAAGGAGATAAAAAAAAGTCAATGCATATAAATAGCACACACCTAAGTATGGGATAAAAATATAACTTTATTGACACCAAAACCACAAAACCATTAAAAGCATTTAAAACTGTAATAACAACCCTGTATCCATAAGGCAGCTTGACAAAGCCTATGGATATGAACAATATGCACAATATAATATATGGTCATGCATGGTACCAGAACCCTCAACAAACACAGTGTAACAGACAATAAACATCACTGTCAAGGGCACAAGGAGATGTATTTATATGTGATATCTCACAAAATTCATATATGAAACACAAAATCAATGTCAATGACCCAAGATACAATATAAAACCAAATGTGGGCGTCCCCACAGGTGGTAAAGTGACCCAAATAAGACAAGCCCTAAAGTAACCTTGTGCACCCAAACTACATATCAAGAATAAAGTGGAGATATAGATAGTCCACACTGCTGTGAATACCTTACAACTGGACCACACGTGATAGGGGCCATTGAAGAACTATAATGGCAGCTGTAGGGAAAAAATGCCCACAGGAATGAACAGGAGGCAGATGCCCAAATACCCAGCACTGTGGCATCAATTGGTTGGGGAGAATCTGTAAGGATCCAAGCTGTGCTTGTCAAAGGGATAAGAATGGTACCATGAATCAGAGGTGCAGCGAGAGCCCCATGCATATCACTGTGAATCCAGCTTCGTCAGTGTGGAGATGCTAACTGGTGTCAGCAAGTATGTACAGGGTGGGCCATTTATATGGATACACCTAAATAAAATGGGAACGGTTGGTGATATCAACTTCCTGTTTGTGGCACATTAGTATATGGGAGGGGGAAAATTTTTCAAGATTGGTGGTGACCATGGCGGCCATTTTGAAGTTGGCCATTTTGGATCCAATTTTATTTTTTCCAATGGGAAGAGGGTCATGTGACACATCAAACTTATTGAGAATTTCACAAGAAAAACAATGGTGTACTTGGTTTTAATGAAACTTTATTCTTTCATGAGTTATTTACAAGTTTATGACCACTTATAAAATGTGTTCAAAGTGCTGCCCATTGTGTTGAATTGTCAATGCAACCCTCTTCTCCCACTCTTGACACACTGATAACAAATTAGTACACGCATTTGGTGGTGCACCCTCTTCCTGTTTTTTGATTTGTTTGTATTACAGGTGATTCAAGCAGAAGACTAGAACTGATTTCGAAAATTTCACTTCTTCCTTTTGCATTTCCTCCATGTATACCCATTCTGTCTTAGGAAACAACAAAGGACAATGACAAAAACAGTTTCCTTATTCTTTTCTGCTCTTTTTCTTCCACTACATTGCATATCTTATATTTATAAAATGTTTTTATACCGATTTGAATAGACTCGTCATTATAATGCCCTCAAGAGTGAAAATGAGAAGAAAAATGAAAATATTATGGCAATCTGAAGTTCCAATTTATAAAAGGCAGCATAGATTTAGAATGGCATGGGGTTTTGCAGGGCCCGTGTCAGCACCTGGGCTAGTGCCGGGGCCCTGAGCAGGCAGGGGGGCCCACTCGCCGTCGGGGACACCGGAGTGCTATGGGGGCCTGGTGTCTGTGCCAGTGCTAGGGGGCCCCCCCTGCTTGCTCAGGGCCCCAGAACTTGCAACACTTACCTCCCCCCGCTCCACCTCTGGGGAGTCTTCCACATTTTCTGACTGTGACGTTTAGGTCAGAGGGTGCAATGACGTCATGTCTGTGCACCCTCTGCCTGAACAGTCACAGTGCAGAAAGCCAGAAGACGGCAATGCTGAGGAGTCTGGAACAGAGCAGCAGTCAGCAAGGAGAGGCATTTCATTTTTTTATTTTTTTAATGTTTGGAGCATTATATATGGGGACCATTATACACTGGAGCATCATATATGGGGCCCATTGTACACTGGATCATCCAATATGGGGTCCATTATACACTGCAGCATCTTATATGATCCCATCATTCACTGGAGCATCATATATGGGGTCCATTATACACTGGAGCATCACATATGGGGCCCATTATATATGGAGCATTATATGGGGCCATCATACACTGGAACATCATATATGGGGCCCTTTACATATGGAGCATTATATGGGGCCATTATACACTGAAGCATCCAATATGGGGCCCATTATACACTGGAACATCCAATATGGGGCCCATTATACACTGGAACATCCAATATGGAGCCCATTATACACTGGAGCATCATATATGGGGCCCATTATACACTGGAGCATCATATATGGGGCCAATTATACACTGAAACATCATATATGGGCTCATTATACACTGGAGCATCATAGATGGGCCCATTATACACTGGAGCATCATATATGGGCCCATCATACTCTGGATCATCATATATGGGCCCATCATACACTGGAGTATCATTTATGGGGCCCATTATACACTGGAGCATCATATATGGGCCATTTACACACTGAAGCATCATATATGGGCCCATCATACACTGGAGCATCATATATGGGGCCATCATACACTGGAGCATCATATATGGGCCCATCATACCCTGGAGCATCACATATGGGGCCCATTATATATGGAGCATTATATGGGCCATCATACACTGGAGCATCATATATGGGGCCCATTATATATGGAGCATTATATGGGGCCATCATACACTGGAGCATCATATATGGGGCCATTATACACTGGAGTATCATATATGGGGCCTGTTATACACTGGAGTATCCAATATGGGGCCTGTTATACACTGAAACATCCAATATGGGGCCTATTATACACTGGAGAATCATATATGGGCCCACTAGATACTGGAGCATCATATATGGGCCCATCATACACTGGAGCATCATATATGGGCCCATCATACACTGGAGCATCATATATGGGGCCCATTATACACTGAAGCATCACATATGGAGCCCATTATATATGGAGCAATATATGAGGCTCAATATACTGTATAGAGCAATATATGGGGCCAATGATATACTGTATGGAGTAATATATGGGGTTCATTATTCTGTACTGAGCAATATATGTGGCTCATTATTCGGTATGGAGCAATATATGGTCCCAATATAGTGTGTGGAACAATATATGGCGCTCATTTTTCTGTATGGAGCAATATATGTGGCTCATTATACTGTATGGAACATTATATGGGGTCCATTATTCTGTATGGAGCAATATATGGTGCCCATAATATTGTACACAGCATTATATGGAGCTCATTATTCTGTATGGAGCATTATATGGGGTCCATTATTCTGTATGGAGCAATATATGGTGCCCATAATATTGTACAGAACAATATATGGAGCTCATTATTCTGTATGGAGCATTATATGGGGTCCATTATTCTGTATGAAGCAATATGTGGTTCCCATAATACTGTACGGAGCAATATGTAGGGCTCATTATTATGTATAGAGCATTATATGGGGTCCATTATTCTGTATGGAGCAATATATGGTGCCAATAATACTTTACAGAGCAATATATGGGGCTCATTATTATGTATGTAGCATTATATGGGGTCCATTATTCTGTATGGAGCAATATATGGGGCTTATTATTCTGTATGGAGCACTATGTGGTGCCCATAATACTGTATGGAGGACTATCCTGTCCAGTTTCTGACCTATTGTAGAATTTACAAATACATATCACTCATGCAATGTGAGAAGTGAAATTTTTGGCATTGTACTATACCTATATTTCTCTATCTTTTCTGTGCACCATGAATCGTGGTATGTATTAAAGGGGCCCACTGAGACTATTGTGCCCAGGGCCCACGAAAACCTGGAGCTGGCCCTGGGTGTTTGGAATGATTATATGGTAAAGTTCTTATTACATGGCTGATAAATAAAAATTGTAACGTCTGACCGAGGCAACAGGTTCCAAAACGCTGCCTCAGACAGACTTGGCAGACTGCAGAGAAATTCCAATACCCTTTAACTCCTCCCTGTACAGGGATCAGGTTTTACAATATGACCCAGTGGAATGTTAGGAATGCTACCATTGCAGGGCTGCCATCCAGGGGTAGAAATGGTTGCCAAGCAAGATCAGAGCCAAGAGGTCACGTTGAGGACAAAATCAGGATCCATAAGAATTGTCAGGAACAAGCCGAAGTCAAAGCAGGAATGTACTAAACAAAATCAGGAGCAGAAGATGCACACCTAGCAATGGGAACACTAAACTATATCTGGCAGATTCCTGCTGCAAGCTGGAAGCATTAGTATGATGTGGAGCTCTCCAATTGGCTGGAGCATGGAACTGATAACTTCAGATGGAAAGCACACACACCCATACTGGATGGCACCACATGTCTCAGCCACTCTAACCTTAGTGGCTGGACAGAGCATGCCCTTCAGAGCTTCTGGTTCTAACAGCTCAATCACTAGTGCCACCATACCTCCCAACTGTCCCAGATCCAGCAGGACAGTCACGATTTTGAGACTCTGTGCCGCTGTCCCGGCCGGGATCTTACTTTTCCCACACTCATTTAGATGCTTTTGTTGAATGCAAGCCTATGGAGTCGTTAACGTCTCTGTTACATTGTGTTTTTGCTACTGTCAAACGGATGCATTAAAAGGACAGCAGAAATGCAATGTGAACCTTAAAGTGACACGTAGTATCTCTTTTAAGGACAAAAATAGCACAAATAATAATGTGATCTTGGTTAATTGGGGATATCCATCCAGGTCCTATGTAATTTTTTTTACCAAGGGGCTAGGCTAAGAATTCACAGGCAAGTAGCTAACCAGCTGCCTGTTGTGCCCGGTGCTGATTTGTGGTCACAGACGCTCCTGCCGGTCTTTCTGCTTTATTTGACATCACTGTTGAGAGAGGTGAGGGTAATGCTTCTCATGATTTCAGCAGATATGCAGAACAATAAGCCAACTATTCTCTAATTCCTCCCATTAACCAAAAGCACAATATTGTTAAAGATATTATATCTAATAGAGTGGATCTGTTACGTATTTTGCAGCTTTTACATTCTAATTTAAAAGAACTATTACCAAGTTTGTATTAATACTTTAATTCATTACTTGTAAATAAATTTATTTTTTTCTGTTTATAATTATTGTTTATGAAACAGTATGATCAGCAGTGCTAAATGGGTGTGGTTGGGGCGTGGATATGGGTGTGACTGGTTGTAAAATGGGTGTGGTCAGGGCATAGCCTAAAATTTGCCATGGCACGCCGCAAAATTCATCCCTCTTTCCCTTCTTCAAAAGTTGGCAGGTATGGTGCCGCCC
The DNA here is from genome assembly GCA_009801035.1 of Oophaga pumilio. NCBI lineage: Eukaryota > Metazoa > Chordata > Amphibia > Anura > Dendrobatidae > Oophaga > Oophaga pumilio. Next base: position 9,822 of record VIAB01013811.1, read on the forward strand.
GCAGAGTGAATACAGCGCCACCTGGCAACAGAAGCATAAGTCGCAGGAGCAAGTTCTGGTGGAGCTGTGATAGAAATATTCTTTATATTGTAAAGTTAAGGTTTCTGTCTGGAGGTGATATAAATTTTTGCTTAATTTTCATTTCAATGATTCATTGTTCATTGGGATGCATTAGTTGGTTAACCAAATATGTAATTCTCTTTTGGTGAATGTATGAGAAAAATAGGTAAATCAATTATTTCAATATATTCTATGAACCAGTGAGTCCACAAAATGGCAAAAAATGACAAATTCTGCCAGGACTCCACTTTGCAATTCTGCACAGGATCCACTCTACCATCAAAGATGAAACCACATGTTGAGCTCACTCTGGTAAAATGAAAAATGAAATATGGATCCTTGTAATACTTATGAAAATCTATTTTGACATACA
>VIAB01013812.1:0-16442 GCA_009801035.1 Oophaga pumilio
ACACCAACGATAGCGTCGTTATCGTGATCGTTAGCGGGAACGTATAGTGTGGCAGTACCTTTACCGCAGTAGCGGCACAAGCTGCCAGTGAGGCCGCTACCAGGGTTTCTGCTGCAACTTCTGTTCCATCTTTCCCACATTTCTCACTTCCCGATAAGTTCTCTGGGGACAGTAAGGCTTGCAGGGGTTTCTTGAACCAGTGTGCTATTCAGTTGGAGCTACTGGCCTCACGTTTCCCATCTGAGCGGGCCAAAATGGGATTCGTAGTGTCTCTATTGACTGACAGGGCATTGGAGTGGGAGCGCAATGACCAGGTGGTTCTGAGCGCCTCTCGATTTCTGGGAGACCTGAAACAGGTATTCTTAGGACCTCGAGTTACTCATGATGCCGCACTCAAAGTCTTGGCGTTAACCCAGGGCTCTTCTTTGGTCAGCCAGTGTGCCATCCAGTTTCGGACTTTAGCATCCGAGTTGGAGTGGCTAGATAAGGTCCTGATTCCCGTTTTCTGGAGGGGCCTTGCTGACCTCGTAAAGGACGCTCTAGTCACGAGGGAGATTCCCACTACACTGGAGGACTTAATATCGATGTCCACTCATATTGATCTTCGGCACGCTGAGCGAACATTGGAGCGAGTTCAATGTAGACAAAGGATTTGGTGGCTCCAAGTTTTACCAATCCTTTGGAGTCTCTGGCTCAGACGAGTGAGCCAGTGGAGGCCATGGAGGTATCTCGAGCGGAACATAGGACCCGTTCCTAGGCAGGCAGGTCATTACTCTAACAAGTGTCCCAGGTGGCTGGGAAAAGACTGCCTCTAGTGGCTATCAGAGGAGGCTCACTAGACACGGCAGCTGTGTCTTCCAATTTAACCTTCAAGGTGACTCTATCATATGGGTCGACCACTCACATTACTGAGGCTTGTGAGGATTCCAGGGCTGAGGGCAATTTTCTGTCTTCCACCTTCGCCCAGCGTCGCGCAATACCCCTAGTAATGTTCCCAAAGCCAATTACCTTCCAGGTGGTCAATGGGACCACTCTATCTTCCCAAATCACCTGCCAAACCATTCCTCTTACACTCATAATCTCTCCAAAACATCAGGAGAAAATTTCCTTGTTGGTCAGGGTATTGATGAGGTACTGTTAGGCATACCTTGGCTGCGCCGCCATTCACCTCACATAGATTGGGTTACTGGGATCATACTGGGATGGAGTAAGTCATGTGAGGGACATTGTTTTAGGGTCCGAGTTCTGGTTGGGTCGTCTGAGGGCACTTCAGATCTAACCTCTCTTCCTAAGCACTACTGGCAATATGCTGACGTGTTCTCTAAGAAGGCCGCGGAGACTCTTAGTCTCCCATCCCCCTTATAGTTGTCCCATAGACCTCATCCTGGGGGCAGAGCCTCCTCGTGGGCGTGTCTACCCATTGTTTCTCCCAGAGACTGAGGCTATGTTGGAGTACATCAAGGAGAATCTGGCGAGAGGGTTTATTAGGAAATTAGTGTCTCCTGTTGGGGCCGTGTTCTTCTTTGTCCAAAAGAAGATTGGAGAACTTCGTCCTTGCATTGATTATAGGGGTTTGAATGCCATCACCATCAAAAACAAATACCCTTTGCCACTCATTTCTGAGCTTTTTGATAGACTGTGGGGGCTAGGATATTTACTAAGTTGAATCTGCGTGGGGCTTAATACGTTTTCAAGAAGGGGATGAATGGAAGACTGCATTTAATACTCGGGACGGTCATTATGAGTACTTTGTAATGTCGTTCGGTCTCTGCAATGCTCCCGCAGTCTTCCAGGACTTCGTTAATGACATCTTTCTGGAGTTGTTATCCAAATCTATAGTGATGTATCTGGATGACATACTTATCTTTTCTCCAGAACTTGACACTCACCGAAGAGATGTCTGTAGAGTTTTCGATCTCTTACGCGCCAATTCCCTCTTCACCAAATTGGAAAAGTGCATGTTTGAGCAAGAGTCTCTATCTTTTCTAGAGTATATTATTTCAGCCACGGGCTTGGCAATGGACCCTGCCAAGCTGGAGTCGGTGATGAACTGGCAGGAACCGCATTCCCTTAAAGCGGTGCAGTGCTTTATAGAATTTATCAACTTTTGCCGCCAGTTCATTCCCCACTTCTCTACCCTAGCAGCTTCGTTGGTAGCCCTCACCAAGAAAGGAGCTAATCCTAAGCAGTGGAGGTCTCTAAGGCCTTTACTTCCCTGAAGTCTCACTTTACTAGGGCGCCTGTGCTACATTGGTCCGATGTGGATAAGCCCTTCATCCTGGAAGTGGATGCCTCCTCCGTTGGTGATGGAGCATTCCTGTACCAGAAAGATGCTCAAGGTCGGAAACATCCTTGTTTCCTTTTTTTTTAAGACCTCAGCGGCGGAGAGGAATTATTCTATCGGGGACAGGGAGTTACTGGCCATGAAACTGGTTTTCTTGGCGTGGAGACATCTCCAAGAGGGAGCTCGGCATCCCTTCAAGGTTTTCACGGACCACAAAAATCTGCTCTACTTGCAGACAGCTCAACGGCTGAATTCTCACCAGGCTAGATGGTCCTTATTTTTCTCCCGGTTTAATTTCACTATCCATTTTCTGTCTGGGGAGAAGAATTTACGTGTTGATGCCCTGTCCCATTCTGTAGTTTCATCTGAGGAGGGGGACGAACCACAGCTAATAGCCCCTTCTGAGAGTCTTCGAATCGTGGCTCTGGTGTCACTAGAGCAGTTGCCTCCGGGCAAATCTTATGTACCACCTACCCTGCAGCCAGAGGTTCTCTCTTGGGCACACACTTCCAAGTTGGGAGGGCATTTAGGGCATTAAGAGGACCACTAAGCTTTTGGCGAGGTCTTATTGGTGGCCTCGGATGGCGTGTGACGTGAAGGACTACGTCCAAGCTTGTGTCTCGTGTGCCAGGAATCGGCCTACCAGGCTGAGACCCGCGGGCTTGCATCATCTCTTGCCAATGGCAGATAGGCCCTGGGAGATGGTCGGGATGGACTTTGTTGTCAACTTGCCTAATTCCCATAACAACAGAGTTATTTGGGTAGTTACCGACCATTTTTCCAAAATGGTGCATCTGGTCCCCCTTCCTCACATACCATCTGCATGGGCCTTGGCGTTACAATTCATTAAGCATATTTTTCACTTTCATGGGATGCCTGACAAGATTGTCAGTGACCGGAGTCCCCAGTTTGCATCTCGGTTCTGGACAGAGCTTTGTTGGCTGCTCAGCATAGAGCTCAATCTCTCATCTGCATACCATCCTGAGACGAATGGGCTGGTGGAGAGAACCAATCAGACTCTGGTCACATATTTATGGCATTTTGTCTCTGCCATGCAGGACGACAGGGCGTCCTTGCTGCCGTGGGTGGAGTTTGCTCTGAATAATGCCGTTTCCAACTCCATGGGGCAGACGTCGTTTCTCCTAAACTATGGTCAGCATCCGCGGGTTCCCGTGCCCATGCCCATCTCGTCTTCCAACCCTAGAGTGGTGGACTGGGCAGTGGAGGCTCGTGACATTTGGGACCGCTTTCAGGATGCCATCAGAATTTCTAAGGAGAGAATGAGGGTCTCCGCCGACGTGCATCATTGTCCCGCTCCGGTCTTCGCTCCTGGCAATTTAGTGGGGCTGTCAGCTTGTAACATCAGGCTGCATGTAGAGTCCACTAAATTTGCTCCTCGCTACGTAGGTCCTTTCAAGGTCCTTGAACAGGTGAATCCTGTGGTCTATTTCCGCAGCCTTATACCACATTTAAACTTCACCAACACCTTCTATGTGTCTCTGTTGAAACCTATACAGTCAGGGCCAGAAATATTTGGACAGTGACACAATTTTCGCGAGTTGGGCTCTGCATGCCACCACATTGGATTTGAAATGAAACCTCTACAACAGAATTCAAGTGCAGATTGTAACGTTTAATTTGAAGGGTTGAACAAAAATATGTGTTAGAAAATGTAGGAATTGTACACATTTCTTTACAAACACTCCACATTTTAGGAGGTCAAAAGTAATTGGACAAATAAACATAACCCAAACAAAATATTTTTATTTTCAATATTTTGTGGCGAATCCTTTGGAGGCAATCACTGCCTTAAGTCTGGAACCCATGGACATCACCAAACGCTGGGTTTCTTCCTTCTTAATGCTTTGCCAGGCCTTTACAGCCGCAGCCTTCAGGTCTTGCTTGTTTGTGGGTCTTTCCCTCTTAAGTCTGGATTTGAGCAAGTGAAATGCATGCTCAATTGGGTAAAGATCTGGTGATTGACTTGGCCATTGAAGAATGTTCCACTTTTTTGCACTCATGAACTCCTGTGTAGCTTTGGCTGTATGCTTGGGGTCATTATCCATCTGTACTATGAAGCGCCGTCCAATCAAGTTTGCAGCATTTGGCTGAATCTGGGCTGAAAGTATATCCCGGTACACTTCAGAATTCATCCGGCTACTCTTGTCTGCTGTTATGTCATCAATAAACACAAGTGACCCAGTGCCATTGAAAGCCATGCATGCCCATGCCATCACGTTGCCTCCACCATGTTTTACAGAGGATGTGGTGTGCCTTGGATCATGTGCCGTTCCCTTTCTTCTCCAAACTTTTGGCTTCCCATCATTCTGGTACAGGTTGATCTTTGTCTCATCTGTCCATAGAATACTTTTCCAGAACTGAGCTGGCTTCTGGAGGTGTTTTTCAGCAAATTTAACTCTGGCCTGTCTATTTTTGGAATTGATGAATGGTTTGCATCTAGATGTGAACCCTTTGTATTTACTTTCATGGAGTCTTCTCTTTACTGTTGACTTAGAGACAGATACACCTACTTCACTGAGAGTGTTCTGGACTTCAGTTGATGTTGTGAACGGGTTCTTCTTCACCAAAGAAAGTATGCGGCGATCATCCACCACTGTTGTCTTCCGTGGGCTCCCAGGTCTTTTTGGATTGATGAGTTCACCAGTGCTTTCTTTCTTTCTCAGGATGTACCAAATTGTAGATTTTTCCACTTCTAATGTTGTAGCAATTTCTTGGATGGGTTTTTTTCTGTTCTTGCAGCTTAAGGATGGCTTGTTTCACCTGCATGGAGAGCTCCTGTGACCGCATGTTTCCTTCACAGCAAAACCTTCCAAATGCAAACACCACACCTCAAATCAACTCCGGCCCTTTCATCTGCTTAATTGAGAATGACATAACAAAGGGATTGCCCACACCTGTCCATGAAATAGCCTTGGAGTCATTTGTCCAATTACTTTTGGTCCCTTTAAAAACAGGGTGGCACATGTTAAGGAGCTGAAACTCCTAAACCCTTCATCCAATTTTAATGTGGATACCCTCAAATGAAAGCTGAAAGTCTGAACTTCAACTGCATCTGATTTGTTTTGTTTCAAATTCATTGTGGTAATGTCTAGAACCAAAATTAGATAAATGTTGTCTCTGTCCAAATATTTATGGACCTAACTGTATTTATGACCTGGTATTCTGGGACTCCTGCTGGGAGCTTGGATACATCCTCGGACAATTTTGAGGTCAATACCATTGTCGGGTTGTCGGGTCCAAAGTGGTGCTTGGCAAAAAAAATTTTTTGATAGACTGGAAGGGTCATAGGCCTGAGGATAGGACCTGGGAACCTATAGAGCACATTTGTGCCCCCCAGCTTATTGTGGCTTTCGAGCGTGGCAATCTGCTAACCCTTACAATAGGTCAATTGGGGTTCATTAGTTAAAATTGGTCCGAGTGCTGTCATCTTTTCTCTCGGACCGCACTCAGACTGGAAATACACTCACTTAGCCCTGGGATGCCAGAAGGGTGAGATAGATTCTCCTTGCTATATTTCAAAATTATTGGCATCTAAAGTGGCAAATGTTAAATGAAATCATTAAGGGGTTAAGGTTTTCTGGAGAGGTTGTGTTTTAAAATTGGTGCCCAAATTATTGTTAATTTTTTTTTATTTCTGATGACTTCTGAAGCTGTATTGTTATATTGTATCAAAGATTTATTCCTTCAATTGTTTTGTATTTTGGTTGTAGGATTTGACTCCAAAATAATGAAGAATTGTGGAAAATTCAAAGTAAAGAAAACTAAATTGGACCTCATGATGAATTATGTAGTTGCCATCGTAAGTATTATAGTACTACATTTTTACCAAAGGGGCATCATTTATACAGTATATATATTCATCAAAACTGAATTTGCAACACTACAGGATGGACAGATGTGTTAGTGATCTGCAAATGATGAAACAATGTAAACAAAATTTTCAAAATATCTCGATTTCTTCAGCATCAAGTATGAGCACCAATCACAGAAATGGCACACTTACACGCCATGGCTGCTATCAAAGATGTTATAAATGGTTGTCTGAGGAATGCACTGCCACACTGAATCCATTCCAGCTTCTATCACAGTCTTGTTTTGCATTAAAATAGCCTTTGATAGCTGGTTTTTGTGCCCTACAGGAGTAACATTCGGCCAGTTCTGCAAGCCGGTTATTAAACTGACTGCCAACTCGGAGATCCGTTATATCGCTGGTTCTATGTTCTCATCTTTCTTCATACAATTGAGGATATGAGTAGCATGATGCAGTCACCTCATCACACTGCTGACGTAGTCACCTGATCACACTGCTGACGTAGTCACCTGATCACTCTGCTGACGTAGTCACCTGATCACACTGCTGACGTAGTCACCTGATCATGTTGCTGACGTAGTCACCTGATCACACTGCTAACTTAGTCACCTGATCACTCTGCTGACGTAGTCACCTGATCACACTGCTGACGTAGTCACCTGATCATGTTGCTGACGTAGTCACCTGATCACACTGCTGACGTAGTCACCTGATCATATTGCTGACGTAGTCACCTGATCACACTGCTAACGTAGTCACCTGATCACACTGCTGACACAGGTTACCTGATCACACTGCTGACGTCACTGCTGCACTGCAGTAGCTGCAAGGATGGTGGGAAGGCAAGTGATCCATAGAGCTGATTAAACAAGGAACTTTTATTGGTGGGGATGTTACAATGAGAGCACAGTATCGGTGGGACAGTGTGCAGAGGGAGGAGAATGAGAATAGGGGGCACAGTATAGAAAGGGGCAGCATGGAGAATGACAATGTGGAGATAGGGACAGCATGAGGGAGGACTATGTGATGGGACAGTATGAAAAGGAGGCACAGTATGAAGGATGGGCAATGTGGGTGTCCCCTGAATTGTTTTTCAACACAACAATACTCGGTCGCATGTTTTTCAGCAGCCTGCGTAACCTAAATTTACTATCATAGAAAGTGGCGTCTCCAGACTTGTCTACCATCGAGCTCTTCTGGTACGTCATTGGTCGGCAATTGCAAAAGGATTCACCAGCAGCGTTTCTTGATGATTTTGGTGCACAAGAGCAATCAGCATGGGAGAACATTCCTCAAACAACCATTAATAACGTGGTACTCATACTGGATACTGTATAAATCATGATATTTTGAAAATTTGGTTTTAATGATATCTACCTCTAACCAATGTTTATGCGCGTTCAATGAAACTTTCATTTTTGTTCACAATTTTGATTCATTCATTCTGGACTGTTACAAACATATTTCAGGTAAGGAAATTGTGCAATAAATACCAGCACTTTAAAATGCTCTAAATGGCTGTTAATTTTTTTTAAGAACAAACTGTCAAACTTTATCACTCTTGTAGATATTTATAGTTGAGGTACTGTTGGGGAACAGATCTTCAAGCATGTAAGAGGGATATAATGTATGTAATTCACAGCTTATTTCAGAAAGGCTACCAGGGAATTTAACATTGTTTTGTAGTGTAAATTTTAAGTGCCTAAAACCATAAATCATTGAATTGAGATTTTCTTTTATTTAGGAGATTTTTTTATATTACATATTTTTTTATAATGTAATGCTAGATATAATTTTATGTTTTACCATATAGTCATACAGTACATTCATTTGTTATATCTTAACCCATGAAATTCTGCAAACATTTCATATCTTTTGATGTTAAAATTATTCATTTAATTTGTAGGTATTTGTGATTTTGATTACTTTTACTGTGTCGCTGGCCATCGCTTCAGGATTTTGGACAAAGTGGTTCCAAGAAAAACATAGTTACCTACCGAGTTTACCTGCAAACACAACTTCTGCTTACAGTGCCTTCCTTGTTTTCTGGGGTTATACAATACTGATGAGCACCATTGTGCCAATGTCAATGTATATCACGTAAGGATATTCAGGAACATGAGAATTCTACTACTGTATAAATAACACCTAAAATATGTTGGACCTGCCTATGTTTCCTAAACATAATCATGGAATTGTATTGGAAACTAAAATAATGTAGTCAAGTTTCCACATTTATACTGAAAGCATTTGAAGATAATATATTCATGCATCATTATTACAAAAATTATAGTTTCAGTAATATTTTACCAACGTGCTTATTATTTTATTTTACTGTATATCTTTCCTAAAGGGATCTGTCATGTGAACAAATGCTAAAAACATGCAGATATGGGGTTAATCTGCAAATTAATAGCATTCTGAACCAGCTGGCGCAGGCACTTAGACACCCTCTGCGGGAGGAAATCAACTTTATTCCTCCCGGTAGCATTCAGGTTTCAGTCAAGGCGGTTACAACTGCGGCTCTCTCCACACAGAGCAGTGAGTAAACCTGCGCCGCTGCCACCCCCATGACTGAAACCCGAACACTACTGGGAGGAAAACATCAAGTGGCTATCTTAAATTTTTTTTAAGCCACTAATTGAGTCATCCATTAGTTAGATGTTAGTTAAGTGTTGTCGTCTCACCAGTATCATAAATGGGTGAAGTTGCAAAGTGCTGTTATTAACAATCCTCCCAGTTCTCAAAAATTAAATGTTATAGTTTAATGCTCATTGCATAACTTACCAGCCACCTCTGCAAGTCTATCAATAGTGGATGGTGTTCTAAGTTAGGAGTGCGGCTCTTGAAAGCTACTTGCTATAGATCTTACAAGCACTGCTCTAAAACTAGTTGGCCAACTTCAGTATCCTTGCACTCCTCCTTCTCTTGGCAGAACCAGGGATTGCATAGTTCAAGCTAGCAGTTGGTCTAAACTGTGAATCACCTGGAGCACACCAGAAGGAGACAAGGTAGTAGTGCACTCCTGTAAATAAAAGACAAGTCAACCCCTTTAAAGAGTTATTTTCATCTGAGATGTTCAAGTCATATCTCAAGGATAGATACATGCCACCTCTCTAAGATGAGCGGAGCAATCTGCGGAGGATCGAAATTGAGTTAAATTTCCTGAAATCCGCAATTCATCGCTTTTCCATAATGGCCTGCAGCAATTGAATCACATGGTGTAGCACAGCCAATCAGGTGGGCTCTCACAGGCAGTATAAAACATACTGTAGGTGCCAGCTATGGAATGCAATTTTATGGCTTTAAAAGCAGGTTGCAGGATGCAGTGACAGACAGGAGGCAGAACAAGGGTTAACAAAATTTAACAATTTAATTAAACAAGGTATTAACTCCTCGCCAAGGGGTAACTGGTTAAAGAATAGGTAATAGAAACAAGAAGTGCAAAATAATAGCAGTCCAATGAAGGAACTTATCGTGTCCTTTATGCTCCTCCACAGCAGATGATCCCGCAGAGGTTGTAGCACCGGCAGTGGCCGGGGAAATGTCCACAGAGGCGGTCCTTGGAACGATGATCAGTCTTCTGGTGGCAGCTGTCGGTCTCCGGTACCTTCCGCTGGGCCCCTAGTCCATGAACTTGTGCGGCCAAAGCAAACAAGGCCGCAGCGTTCCCAGAGTCAAACGTGAGCTTGCGTACAGCAGCTTGCAGGGAAGGCCGCAGAAGTATGTTCGGTACTCAGCTTTCTCTCCTCCGCATGTGTGCAGTACTCACGGTCACTGAGCACACGGCGCCTCTCTCTCTTACAGTCACTGGGCACACAGCACCTCTCTCCTCAGCCTCAACGGTTCTGGACCCGGCTCGGTGCAGGTACCCACAGTCCGGTCTTCCTCCTTACAGCTGTACTGTGTAGGGATAGTAGCTCAGAGCACACAGGTTAGAGATAAAGACCTAATGCAATTTTTGTGGACTATTTCAATGTTGCTGTATGTTTCTTACCGGTCATGAACTGATGTGTAGCAACTTTACAGCCTATCATTTTAGGTTTCATTAGCTCACTTTTAATTTAGGTTGAAAGTAATTATTAAAAAAAAATGTAAATAAAAAAGACAACAATAAAAAGTTTAGGTTTTACAATTGTTTGATTAGTCACATTTAACAATCATAGGAACCAGAACAATGCTGCTGATTGTTGCCTCAAATTACTTTCTGTGCATATACAGTACAGATCAAAAGTTTGGACACACCTCATTTAAAGATTTTTCTGTATTTTCATGACTATGAAATTGTGCATTCACACTGAAGGCATCAAAACTATGAATTAACACATGGGGTAATATATACTTAACAAAAAAGTGTGTAACAACTGAAATTATCTTATATTCTAGGTTCTTCAAAGTAGCCACCTTTTGCTTTGGTGACTGCTTTGCACACTCTTGGCATTCTCTTAATGAGCTTCAAGAGGTAGTCACCGGAAATGGTCTTCCAACAATCTTGAAGGAGTTCCCAGAGATGCTTAGCACTTGTTGGCCCTTTTGCCTTCACTTTGCGGTCCAGGTCACCCCAAACCATCTCGATTGGGTTTAGGTTTGGTGACTGTGGAGGCCAGGTCATCTGGCGTAGCACCCCATCACTCTCCTTCTTGGTCAAAAAGCCATTAGACAGCCTGGAGGTGTGTTTGGGGTCATTGTCCTGTTTAAAAATAAATGATGGTCCAACTAAACGCAAACCGGATGGAATAGCATGCCACTGCAAGATGCTGTGGTAGCCATGCTGGGTCAGTATGCCTTCAATTTTGAATAAATCCCCAACAGTGTCACCAGCAAAGCACCCCCACATCATCACACCTCCTCCTCCATGCTTCACGGTGGGAACCAGGCATGTAGAGTCCATCCGTTCACCACAACACGGTGGTTGGAACTAAAGATCTCAAATTTAGACTCATCAGACCAAAGCACAGATTTCCACTGGTCTAATGTCAATTCCTTGCGTTCTTTAGCCCAAACAAGTCTCTTCTGCTTGTTGCCTGTCCTTAGCAGTGGTTTCCTAGCAGCTATTTTACCATGAAAGCCTGCTGCACAAAGTCTCCTCTTAACAGTTGTTGTTGAGATGTGTCTGCTGCTAGAACTCTGTGTGGCATTAACCTGGTCTCTAATCTGAGCTGCTGGTAACCTGCGATTTCTGAGGCTGGTGACTTGGATAAACTTATCCTCAGAAGCAGAGGTGACTCTTGGTCTTCCTTTCCTGGGGCGGTCCTCATGTGAGCCAGTTTCTTTGTAGCGATTGATGGTTTTTGCAGCTGCACTTGGGGACACTTTCAAAGTTTTCCCAATTTTTCGGACTGACTGACCTTCCTTTCTTAAAGTAATGATGGCCACTCGTTTTTCTTTACTTAGCTGCATTTTTCTTGCCATAATACAAATTCTAACAGTCTATTCAGTAGGACTATCAGATGTGTATCCACCAGACTTCTGCACAACACAGCTGATGGTCTCAACCCCATTTATAAGGCCAGAAATCCCACTTATTAAACCTGACAGGGCACACCTGTGAAGTGAAAACCATTTCTGGTGAATACCTCTTGAAGCTCATCAAGAGAATGCCAAAAGTGTGCAAAGCAGTCATCAAAGCAAAAGGTGGCTACTTTGAAGAACCTAGAACAGAAGACATAATTTCAGTTGTTACACACTTTTTTGTTAAGTATATAATTCCAAAGGTGTTAATTCATAGTTTTGATGCCTTCAGTGTGAATGTACAATTTTCATAGTCATGAAAATACAGAAAAATCTTTAAATGTGAAGGTGTGTCCAAACTTTTGGTCTGTACTGTATTTATTTATTTAAAGTTTATTTAGAGTGAAGTTTTTTTGTCAAGGGTGGGATAATTTTAACCCAAAAAGATTATGAACAAATTACATGCTATTTTGTCCAAAATGTATTCTAAACCCAAGGATAGCATGGGTGACAGAAAAGGCAGAGAGATGGAAAAAAAAACTAATACCAAAGATAAGTACATGGTTGCCATTAGTAATGACTCCAACACCACCGGTAGTGCTGGCAGCCACCTTCCTGGCAATAGTAGTGCCAAACGCAAGTTACATTTGGCCTCCTTTGCAAACTCTAGCAATTGGATTATTGGGGAAGAAGAAGAGGGCGTGATGGAGTAAATGCCTGATACCTTATCTCAATCGTAGCAGGATGATGTAGTCTCTGACAGAGACACTATCAGCTGAAATTAGCATGCTGTTCAGTCCACCACCTCCTCCTCCATAATAGTTAATATAGTACATAGAATAATTTACAGTTTCTATTCAGCCTCAAAGTCCCCTAAACCACTATGGTACTAGTACCTGAGTCAGGGCAAACCTTGGAGTGGGAAATAGGCGTAGGAAGGGGGGAAGTGGGAATCGCTGGCAATTTCACACATGAGATACCTGTCAGCCAAATCATGGATGATGATGATGAAAACCTGGGAACCAGACAGGGGTGATGACGAGTTGAGGTTATCAGAGGAAGAGGCTGCTTGCATTGGTGATAAACAGCACACGCGACGTGAAACATCCTCTGGGGTCAAATCAGCTCTTCCTGTGGTGAGCACTGGAGCAGGAAATCCAGCATGTGCTGCTATTGGAGAAGGCTCTACAACACCTGAAATGTCAGGTTGCAATGGTGGTGAGTCATATGTGTGAGGTTCTTGTGTTTGGCAGTTCTTTTGCATGTTGGGGCATGTCCTAGTTCAGCAGGTACCCACAACATATTTTCACGCCACAGCAATATTCTTCTACCGTTTGCATGTTGACACAAGATGATTCTTTGCCAGACTGCAGGCTCTGCAACAGGAAAATAAGTCATAGATGCCTCAGTTCTTATAGACTAGGAACTACATCTCTCCATGAAGCAACATCCCTTGTTAATTTGGCAAAGTCAAGCTAGCCAGCAATCAGAGCAAATTTCAAGCTATCCTCTTCCCTCTTCTCACCGTGCTCGTCTTTCAATCAGCCAAGCCACACCCTCAGGTAGCATTCGTTTGCTGTCATCATCACCAAGATCATCATTGCCATTTTCTTTTACTCTGAAAACACCTTCTCCTACTACTCCTCCATTGAAATGACAAACATCCATCACCAGTTGTGTGTCAAAGAAATAATCAACTGCTGCTAGCTATCCACTGGTTTGTCAACTAGCCTAGCATTTTGTCAAGATGATGGTGGTGCAGTTGCTGCCTTAACAGCTAGTGGATTCTTCTGCCTTTTATGAAGATACCAAACCACCATTATTTCTCACAGAAAGGGATGACAATTTTTGTTTTCACATGCATGAGAATGTAGGCCGCCCTCTGGACTCTGGTTTTTGAGCTTCAAAGTGCACTGAACTATAAATAAAGGGGTAAAAAGGTGTCACGTTACTGGCGATACAGGACTGGAAGTCAGTGGCCGGAGCAGAAGTGTGCAGGTGAGCGGACAAAGGAAGGACTTCTGGAAGTGCCGTATATGGCGGTGGTGGTTCACTATGTTGGCAGATGCCGGAGCCCGCCCGAGCACGGGCCGGCCGAGATCACACACAAGCACCAAGTCCGTTTAGGTGAATAGAGTTGGAGGTAGGAACAGCAGGGTTTCCACAAGAGACAGGAAGATGTCAGCAGAACACCTTCCAGATCAGGAGCTCAGATAATGCTTCACTCAGTTAGACTGAGCACCACAATATACTCAGCAACAGGAAGCTGCACAGGGCCAGGTATATATAGCAGGTCCAATCAGTCTTAATCAGGGCGAGAGCAAGCAGCAGGGCAGGTGATGATCTCTATCCAATCAGTCTCAATCAGGGAGGGAACAATCAGCAGGGCAGGTGATGATCTCTATCCCAGACGAAATTCATAGGGTTTCAGGCTGAAGTTATTCAAGTTCCGAAATAGCTCCACAGCAAGGGAACAGACCAGCAAGCCATGGTTCACAGGTTCAAATCCTAACAAAAGGACTTGGGAGCTTCCATGTGATTAATTTGTTACGCTGAGGTTAGAAATACTACTGGTGGGTGCCGATCCTGCTGATGAGCACAGCCATAGTAGGAGAAAAGGAAGGACTTGCTTTGGCACTCCAAAAAGGTAAAATCTCAATGTTTATTTAAGCCATTTTTTAAATAGGGGAAATTAAAAACACCTGACACGTTTCAGGCGTGGTAGTTGTGCCTTTAGTCATAGGATATCTAAAAGAAAATGAAGGCTAGTATAAGTAGAGGGAAAGATCCAATCAAAATAAGGAGAGGAAGATTACATGAAAAATCAGCAGCTGTGCAAACACAAGATGACAGTAATGCATTAATTGAAATACACAAAATTAATATACAGTCATGGCCAAAAGTTTTGAGAATGACACAAATATTATATTTTCACATGATCTGCTGCCCTCTGGTTTTTATGTGTGTTTGACAGATGTTTTTATCACAGACAGAAATATAATTGCAAATATATGAGTAACAAAAGCGTATACTGACAGTTAGAATGAGTTAATGCAGCAAGTCAATATTTGCAGTGTTGACCCTTCTTCTTCAGGACCTCTGCAATTCTCCCTGGCATGCTCTCAATCAACTTCTGGACCAAATCCTGACTGATAGCAGTCCATTCTTGCACAATCAATGCTTTCATTTTGTCAGAATTTTTAGGTTTTTGTTTGTCCACCTGTCTCTTGATGATTGACCACAGTTCTCAATGGGATTAAGATCTGGGGAGTTTCCAGGCCATGGACCCAAAATCTCTATGTTTTGTTCCCTGAGCCATTTAGTTATCACCTTTGCTTTATGGCAAGGTGCTCCATTATGCTGGAAAAGGCATTGTTGATCGCCAAACTGCTCTTGGAGGGTTGGGAGAAGTTGCTCATGTAGGACATTCTGGTACCATTCTTTATTTATGGCTGTGTTTTTAGGCAAGACTGTGAGAGAGCCGATTCCCTTGGCTGAGAAGCAACCCCACACATGAATGGTTTCAGGATGCTTAACAGTTGGCATGAGACAAGACTGGTGGTAGCGCTCACCTTGTCTTCTCCGAATGAGGCGTTTTCCTGATGTCCCAAACAATCGAAAAGGGGATTCATCCGAGAAAATAACTTTACCCCAGTCCTCAGCAGTCCACTGCCTGTACATTTTGCAGAATATCAGTCTGTCCATGATGTTTTTTCTGGAGAGAAGTGGCTTCTTTGCTGCCCTCCTTGAGACCAGGCCTTGCTCCAAGAGTCTCCGCCTCACAGTGTGTGCAGATGCACTCACACCTGCCTGCTGCCATTCCTGAGCAAGCTCTGCACTGCTGGTAGCCCGATCCCGGAGCTGAAACACTTTTAAGAGACGGTCCTGGCACTTGCTGCTCTTTCTTGGGCGCCCTGGAGCCTTTTTGGCAACAATGGAACCTCTCTCCTTGAAGTTCTTGATGATGCGATAGATTGTTGACTGAGGTGCAATCTTTCTAGCTGCGATACTCTTCCCTGTTAGGCCATTTTTGTGCATTGCAATGATGACTGCATGTGTTTCTTTAGAGATAACCATGGTTAACAGAAGAGAAACAATGATGCCAAGCACCAGCCTCCTTTTAAAGTGTCCAGTGGTGTCATTCTTACTTAATCATGACAGATTGATCTCCAGCCATGTCCTCATCAACACCCACACCTGTGTTAATGGAGCAATCACTGAAAAGAGGTTAGCTGGTCCTTTTAAGGCAGGGCTGCAATGATGTTGAAATGTGTTTTGGGGGATAAAGTTCATTTTCTAGCCAAATATTGACTTTGCAAGTAATTGCTGTTAAGCTGATCACTCTTTATAACATTCTGGAGTATATGCAAATTGCCATTAGAAAAAGTGAAGCAGTAGACTTTGTAAAAATTAATATTTGTGTCATTCTCAAAACTTTTGTCCATGACTGTATATAAAACAGATAATTTTTATAGTTCATACTATGGGGATATTTGGTATTAATGTGCAGTATCCAATATTCTTCTCTGACAGTAACATGTCTTTGCCAGTATATGACTTCCTCCGAGCCAAAAAATGCAAAATAAGTGAGGTCCCCTTTGTGAATGGACGAAAAGTTTTAGTTGCTCCTGAATAAGTGCTATTCTTATTGTGGATGTTTGATATGTGTTCAGCAATTCTTTTTTTAAGCTTCTTTGTGGTACGTACAATGTGTCTTACTTGACATGATGAACAAGTAATACAATATACAACATATTTGGTGTGGCAATTTACGAAAGAGGTAACATTGTAACTTGTAGTGGGGGATATTGTAATGGAACTAGTTCTATCAAGTGCATATTATTATTATTATTATTATACATTTATATAGCGCCA
>VIAB01013812.1:18027-30633 GCA_009801035.1 Oophaga pumilio
GATTGAAGCATGTTTGAAGGATGAAGGAAAGACACCATTTGTATATGTACAAACGTTGCATCTGTTACCTGCACATTTGTAGAACCGCTTTATTGATAGCCAATGACATGTCGGGGTAGATTGTCTTAAGAGGCTGGGAGATAGAAAGTTTCTATCTTTTTCTAGCAACATATCTAAGGCCTTTGTCAATAATTTTGCATAGAGTCTCATCTTGATTGATTACAGGAGATAGAAAGTTTGTATCCTTTTCTAGCAACATATCTACGGCCTTTGTCAATAATTTTGCATAGAGTCTCATCTTGTTTGATTACAGGTAAGTATTTTAGAACAATTGTTTTTATATCATTTAAGTGTAGACTTTAAGGAATTGGAAAAGTAACTGGAAAGTGTTCATTATTGAAGGAAAGGTGTTTTTTGCATGGTGAGAAGAGTTTTAATTTATTTTAGATAGTATTGTGGACATGTTTGACATTGAGGCTGTTGTAACCTCTGTCAATTGGTCTTTTGCTGATGATAGCACTCTCTTGAATGAAAGTATTATGTGCGGTGCAGATACATGTGAAGGTAGTCCACATATCTCCCAAACCAACAAATATGACATAAGAATGGTTTACTGTCAGAGAAGATGTAAGCCTCCTCCCACCAAGACAAGTAAAGAACAGCGAGAGACAGGGATAACCTTGCGCACTTTAGAACTTAAAGAAAGAATTGAGAGTCAAACACCAAAAAATTGTGACCCAACAGATATAGCAAAGCTGAAATGATAAATTGTTTCAAATTCAATGAGTAATTGCTATATCTATTCAAATTCTGCTAAATAACAATGATAGCCAAATGATGGGGAGTGGTGGAATATAATTTCACAACATCGCATGTCAAGAACTTAAAGTCCTCATTCAATTTGAATTTTTCCAAGACTTTTAAAACAGTGGTAGTGTCCTTCAAGTATCCTGGAGTTCTTGTTACAAGGGGCTGAAGATGTTCATGGACCCATGGGCTCAAATTCTCGTTGAGTGAGCCAATTCCAGAGATAATTGGGCCAAGGTAAGGTGGAAATACCCCTTTGTGGTTTTTTGGTAGCCCATGAAAAAAAGGCAAAATTGGGTAATCAGGTAGGAGCCATCTATAAAGCATGTTGTTTATAGCTCCCAGTCTTATACCCTCTTTTAGGTACTTTGATAGTTCATATTTAAACCCTACCATGCCTTTCAAATATGAACTAGCCAAGTGCCTATTTTTCATGGGCTACCAAAAACCCACTTATATGAAGAAATACAGGGCCCACGGCACTCTGGCATTCAACAGTCCAGCACTGGAGCTACCATGAGACCCAATAACTTGAACTCAGGTAACCTTCAGGTTACCAGAGTTCAAAGCCACCTGATGTTCCTGCAGCTGCGAGGCCTGGAAACCTTATATGAAACTTTGAGGGACTTTTTAAATAGGTAATTAAAAACAACGGCATGGGGTCCCTCCATTTTTGATAACCAGCCAAGCTAAAGCAGACAGCTGGGGGATGGTATTCTCAGGCTGGTAAGGGGCCGTGGATATTGTCCCCTAGCCTAAAATAGTAGCCCGCAGCAACCCTAGAAAAGGCGTATCTATTAGATGAGCCAATTCTGGCGAATTGCCCAGGTCTTCCCACTTGCCCCTTGGCGGTGGCAAGTGGCGTTCATATTTGTTTGGTTGATGTCACCTTTGTATTGTCCGGTGACATCAAGTCCACGGCTTAATAATGAAGAGGCGTGTACATTGTAAATAAACACACAGCCATAATAAAGTCCTTTCCTTTATTGGAAATAAAAACAAAACACACTTTTCCTTTTTTATTTAAAAATAACAAGCACAGTTATACTCAACTAATGCCCATTCCATTGAAGACCTCGTCCTGTAATAAAACTAAAATAAAAAAACAACAATATCTCTCACCTGTCTGTCATTCTGTCCCACGCCTTAGTTCATATCTGGGATAAACAGTTTTCAACCTGGACGGTGCCAAGATGTGACCATACAGGTTGAGAACCACTTAGGAATCGGCTGCTGCGAGTGCAGCATCAGTGACTAGCGGTGACTTCATTAAGGTTACCGTCTGTCACTGAGGCGCTGCGTTCCCAGCCTGGCCCCTGAACTGCTGTGACCTCAGTGAGATCACCACTAGTTCAGTGAGAAAAAGTCTCACAGTGCAGCACTGAGCTAACCCCAAAAATATGAACCCCACTTGCCAACAACGCAGGGCAAGTGGGTAGAGCCAGGTAAAGTGCCAGAAGCACCTTTTTTGGAGCGGCTGCAGGCTGCTATTTTTAGGCTTGAGGGGCCAATATCCATGGCCCCTTACCAGCCTGAGAATACCAGCCCCCAGCTATTAGCTTTAGCTTGGCTGGTTGTGAAAAATGGGTGAGGAGGCACACGTATTTTTAAATTATTTATTTAACTAATTAAATAAACAGTGTGGGGACCCCTATCTCCTTGATAACCAGCCTTGCTAACGCTGACAGCTGAGGGCTGCATCTCACAGCTGTCAGTTTTGCCTGGCTGGTTATCAAAAATACAAAAATGTGAAGGTTGAACTGAACCTTAAAAGGTTCGCTCATCTCTATTCCTGATCAGAAGTAATCTTGGGAGCAATGATAGCTGGCACTGGGTAATTTGACAGCAGTATCATGACAATAGATACATGGATAGATTGATAGGTAACCTTATTTCTTTGCTAACAGTTGATTGCACTGATTCGTCCAATCAGCTGAGTCCTTCCACTGATGCCTAGCACTGTGTGAGTGCCTTGCATGGGGAGGCTGAAACAGGCAGAGGGTCTAGCAGACAAAACCAAAGAAGAAAAAAGAGGGATCTCTAATATGAAAGATTCTTAAGAGTCATCAGATCATACTGCAGAATAGTATCTGATCACAAGAGCCAAATAAAGAATTAAGAGGATTTATCATGAATAAATATGAATTTTATTGTACATACTAATTAATAGACAAAAAAATACAAAGGTGTTAAATTGAGATGTGAATAACAGCTAAAAGAGCCAGTGCTATACAAATAGATAGTAAATAATGCACTAGACAGAGAAACACGCGTCTCACAGCACAGCATGTCCGCAACAGATGGAAAAATAAATGGCAGTTGTTCACCAGGAGTTAACCAGGTCTGAACAGAGTCATGCATGTTATGCAAATATAAACAATTAACCTATGGATCGGTGAAATGGAACTTAGAAAAGATTAACTCATTATATCTACCTGGTTGTAGGTTAAAGATTGCGAACACAAGGGCCTTAGGTAAAAAGTATACAAGTGAAATGAAGTGTAATGGGGTATTACCTTGAGACATAGTAAATGCCACATGCAGGGGTGTCATTGAAGACGTGCAGGAGCCTCGACGCGCGTTTCACCGCCTACGGCTTCGTCAGGAGGTGTGATTTATTAAGAAGGGGGCAGGGGGTATAAGTATGAAGAGGTATGGACCCATCAGCGAATTGGCGCACAGCCAGTGTGATGCACCGCCCCATGACAGAGCGAACTGGTGCGCGCCATGGACAATGGGAGGGAGGACTTGTGTCATCACTTCGCATCGCCATAGCAATGTGCCCGGCCCGCGACGCCATGGGAGCGGTGGAGCGCACGCATGGGGCGTGTCTGCGCAGAGAGTGGTGCCATGTCTCTGTGTCATGGCAGGCTGGCGCGTACCACACATGACGGAGGGGAAGGGACTCCGCCGTCACCACGGCAATGCACCAAGCCGGCAGCTGCACAGCAGGATAATAGCATCAGCCAGGGGCAGATAGCTGTGAGTGTGAGACTGAATTTCTATTGTAGTAAACAGTGGATAAAGGCGTTATCAGTGTCAGTTATCACAGAATAGTCTCAGGAAAAATAAATATAAAGACCCAGAACTGTGGGAGATATAGAGGTCTAAATAGATAATCAGTAACTACTGCCACTAGAAAACATTCATCAATGATAACAGTGTTATGTATTAAACAGAACTAATGAATATAGTAATAATAAAATCAGCAAAATAAGATAAATATATAAAGGATTTAAACATAAATTGTCTAAAGCTGCTAATGAAAGAATGAAGAGGTCAGTAAGTACGGTATATAATATATATATGAGGCCGGTATCACACTTGCGAGAAACTCGCACGATTCTCATGCGAGTCTCTCGCATTAACACCCAGCACCTCCACCAGCACTCGGACCGGTGTGTGCGGCTGTGTAGGGGAATGTAATAAACCTGTCCCTTTAGATCCCCATGCTGCTACTGCACATGTATGTATATCTTATGTTGCTAATTAATCTATGCAAAATATGTTGTTTGCTGTTACATCATGTACATAATAGGGACAGTGCAGTTAGTGATATGCCCACTTGATGGGGACCTAGAGTACATTACACTATAAGATTTGCTGTAGGAGATATAAGCGTTAACCATGGGAGGGGCTGCTGTGAGCTAAGAGAGGAACATTTCCTGTTTAGAGTTCAGTTAGGGCTGGGCACCCGAATAGTCCACAAGGGCTATAGGCTCGGACAGCACAGCAGCTCCGCAACATTGAAAATGAAGCCTAGCCATCCACAGCAGTAGGAAGAGAATACAACAGGCCCATACAGCAAAGGACCCTAGTGTCACGCTGTTACTGCATACAGGAGGTCTGGGGTCTATGCTGACCCTAAGCTGGGGTCCTGACTAATCCCTCTACCTGGAGGTACTGTTGATGGTACAGAGGTCCAGGCCGCCAGCGTAATCCCTACCTCCTGAGGATCCCTGAACCTCAGTGATCTAGTCCTGAGAAGGACCCTGATCACAACACAGGGGACTGGAAGGTATATGCCTAGACACAGTAATAGACGAACGAGACAGTACAAGGGGTAAACTAAAATCCACCTTGCATACAAAAGTCATACCACAGAAAACAGAGGGCACACCAACGGGTAAGGAGATAAATGATAAAGCGAGGAGGGGAAAAAAGACCACACCAGGTACTCTTAACTTCAGACTTCACAATACCACGATCCGCTCTGCTGGTCTGCATGAATGCTTTCACCGACACTTCCCTAGCAGACTGGCAGGTATTTGAAGGAATCCAATTACAGCAACATTAATTGCAGCTGGGCGAGGCTGGTCTTGTCTAGCCCAGAGAGAGGGAGAATTAACTCCCTCACTGCCGAAAAACACCCAGCACCAGAAACTCAGCTGTGAGAAGTCAGGGTGTGCAATCGCGACGAACTTCGTAGCGACACACCCGTGACACCTAGGAAGCATCAAGATGTGGCAGCTCTTTGCGTGGGCGGACACTCTGAGGACTGGGGCAAAACGGTCAGGGGACCTCACAGAAGCAGTGAGCACAGACAGAAGGAACTTGGCACCTATACATAGCGCAGCACAGAAGGACAGTTTACTCTCCCAGTTGCAACTGACTCCGGTGATTAATGAACTTGAGTCTGGGGTGAAACATACCAAGGGATGCTTAACCGCAGCAGAGCTGTACAGAGAGTATCCAGGGAAACCATCAGGAACGGGCCCGAGCTATGTAACCGTAAGAGAGGTGCAGGGAAAGACAAGGAGAAATGCACTTTGAAGCCTGTTGTAAATGCTGTAAAGACCTCGGATGTGCTAAGTACCATAACTAGTAAAGATGTTTACGTTCAAGTTACTTTGGACTGTGTCTCAATCAGTTCAAGCCCGCGTGCTGAAGGTCTCTCAATGCCAGGGTAAAGCCCTGAAGGAACCGAACCTGTAGGCACAGGTATGTTGACTAGCGGATGTAAGTTTCCTGTGGGGGTGGCCCAGACACAGAAGCACAGGAGTCCTTGTCCACGACTACAGTCCAGGCTGAACCTTACAGCTGCATAGAAATACATGCAGCCGCACGCTCCGGTCCGCGTTCCGGTAGCAGTGCCGGGTGTTGATGCGAGAGACTCGCACAAGAATCATGCGAGTCTCTCGCAAGTGTGATACCGGCCTTATATATATAATCCCAGAACAGTAGAATATACCAAAAATAAAAAAAGAGTACATGAATTATGAATATGTGCCTACAATCAAAAAGTTAATTTGCACAGATAATCAAGTGCATTTAATGTAGAATCAGAACGAACAATTATAAAAAAGGGGGGAGCCTATGGGAATATATGCAGATAATGGTGAAGTTATATAAAAAAAAGTATTTCTTTGAATATAAATTCATGTATTGAGTAGAAAAAAAATTAAAGGCAATTGATGAATATATGGTCATTTAGTCAATGGCCATAAAATATGATAATACAATCAAAAACTTATAGTCCCAAATAGACCAATGCAGCAGAGTAATATAAGGTCCATAACGATCTTGCTGATGTCCATGACTTGATATCCGATAACGGTGACGGATCCCGAGGGAGAGAGAGTAGAGATCACGACACTAAATTTGAAGCAGGAAGAAATCTACAATGATTGAAAAAAGATATATTAGCGATACAGTAAAAAAAGTTTGAAAAAAAGGAATCCCATGCCCAAATAAAAATAACACACAAGTATAGATTAAAGAAAAGACTTGAAACTGATAGCCTCATTAAGACCTTTTGGTACAAGGGTATTGAGTGTGACCATCCAGCGTGTTTCCTTCTGCAAAAGTTTTTGTTTAGATTGCGGCCACAGATAACCATGTGTACATGATCAATGCCATGAACTGTAAACCCTTTGGGGTTACAGTTGTGGGCCTCAAAAAAATGTTTAGGGATTGTTTTCTGAAGGTGTGGCTCCAGGCAATTAAACGCATTTTTAATATCCCTAACGTGCTCCTGCACACGGATTTTAAAGAGGGTCTAGCAGAGACTGTAGTGAAGTGTAGTGTCAGTAGTGAAGTTACATCCAGTCTCTGAACAGTAAAATTCTAGACGGGGTGTGACCCGCTCCTACAGAATCAGGAGTGAGACTGGTCACATGCAGAATTTTGACAGGGAGTATACGTATTACAAACTGTCAGCATTCTGCGGCCTAGAAACACACAGAGAATAGATAAAAAGCCTGGGTAACCCCTTTAAGTAGGTGACAATGCAAGTAGAGTCGACTTTTTAGACCCAGATTAAAAAAGCATAACTAATATATACTAAAATCGCTCTGAAGCTAAAACACATACAGATGCAGCCAAGTTTACCTTAGCACAGATAACACAGAACTTAGTGCAAAAAAGTGTAAGGGGTTACTTTACATTCAGTGGTGGCGCCATTGCGTCATTTTAGAATGCCAACCTGCGTGATCAGGAATGGACAAATCAATGCAAAGTTAGAGATTTTTCTAGTCTGTATAGGAACCTGTGATGTGCAGGTTGAACATTTCCCCTAGCTTGTTCATCCCCATGCGAGTGTTAGGGCTCAGTCATAACAACTTCTTGTCTGCAGTTTCCAGTAACCTTACTAGCTGTCTGTGGAGGCCCTCACCTACTTCCCTGCGGTTTCTAGTAATGCTACTTGTGTGCAGTTTTAAGTAACCTTTCTACTTCTCTGTGGGGGACCTCACCTACTTCCCTTCAGTTTCCTGTATCGTTACTTACCTGCCTACGATTTCCAGTATTGCTACCTACTTGCCTGCTGTTTCCATTATTGCTACCTACCTGTCCATGGTTTCCAGGATGTCTTCCTGACTGTCTATGGCTTCCAGTGCCAGTTATCTACTTGCTTGCAGTTTCCAGTATTGCTGCTGTTACTTGCCTGCAGTTTCCAGTATCAACCTGCCTGTGGTTTTCAGGACGTCTTCCTGGCTGTGTGTGGCTTCCATGGTATTAGCCTTTCTTGTCACTCTGGAATTTTGTTTGCTGTCCATGATGCCTACTGTATGCTTTCATTCTTCAGTAACTTTGTAACCTGTCTGAGGTCTTCAGTAACTCTGCTATCTGCCTGAGTTGTTCAGAAACTCTGTAACCTTTCTGAGTCTTCAGTAACTCTGCAAACTGCCTGAGGTGTTCAGTGACTCTGCTGTCTGTGGTCTCCAGAACTTTCTTAAACTTCTAGTTTGTATTCTAAGTGTTCGTGTTCTGCAAGCTCCACCGGACTTCTGAGCATGCCACTCGTGTGCCCACCCGGATCTTGGGTTTAGAGGATCAAACCTATCATATGAGCCCATGTATGTAACAGCAATGTTACATTATCTTAATCATTATAAGTGAGATAACTTTCTTTGACAAGTTATCAAGATAATGTGTTATTTGTCAAGTTAAACTTGGCTACATCTATTGCTGGTTGAGTGTCCAGAGGCTATGAAACGTGAAACGTTAAATCTTAAATCTCCTAAAACTTTTTTTTTCAGGCAGACCTACTTTGATCTAGGTAACTAATCCAGTCACCTTCTTGAACTTCTTGTGAAACAAATTTCCAATTACTTCCAAATTTTGTGACTATTATGCAGCAGTGCATAGATCTACCACAAATAAATCTATAGATGAGGTCTTCGGCTATTATTGGATATTCTTTTTCCTACACTCTCTCAATAAAAAAATGGCACATTGGAGAATTCTCTCTCTCAAGCTGAAAGACTATTGACCATGTCAGACTTCACATTAGCTATGACAGATCAGTCTTGAATTCATTGATTTCTGCCTTACCCTCCTTAGATTTGCGTTGGAACACAATTACTTTGTTCTCAAAGAATCTATTTATTTACAAAAGCAAGGTACTGCGATGGGTGCGGCCTTCGCATCTTCCTATGCAAATCTATTTTTGGACATGTGGGAAAGAAATCTTTTTCTCTCCAAACCAGTGGCATTCATCGAGAAGGTCTTGTTCTGGGCCCGCTACATAGAAGACATCTTACTTGTTTGGCAGGGCTCTGAACGGGACCTTC
The DNA here is from genome assembly GCA_009801035.1 of Oophaga pumilio. Lineage (NCBI taxonomy): Eukaryota > Metazoa > Chordata > Amphibia > Anura > Dendrobatidae > Oophaga > Oophaga pumilio. The sequence goes on from VIAB01013812.1 coordinate 26,847, forward strand.
TCGATTTTCTAAAAATCCTGAATGATGCTTTGAACATCAAGCTCACATGCAAATATAGTCAAACTACAATTGATTTCTTGGACATCCAAATTTCAGGAGGAAAGAATGGACTTCTGGAAACCAACATCTTTCGGAAGGAAAACGCAATCAATTCTCTCCTTTACTCCAATTCATCACATCCAAAACCGCTCATTAACGATATACCTACTGGACAATTTTTGAGAATAAAATGAATTTGTTCAAACGAACAATTGTTTTCCGAGCAGGCTAACTTACTTTTTACCAGATTTGAAGAACTGGGTTACTCCTGGAGGAGTATAAAAAGAGGTCTAAAAACAGCTGAAAACGCAAACCGGATTGATTTACTACAATCCCGTAGGAAACCCATCAATGAGTCTAAGGTAAGATTCATCTCCACATATAATAGTACTGTAGATGGTCTTAAATGAGAAATGCTCTAAGCAAATACTGGTCAATACTTAAAATGGACCATACCCTCTGCAAATACTTACCTGAGCAACCGTCAATTACCTATAGGAGATCATCCAACTTAAAGGACCAACTTGTCCACAGTTACTATCCTGGACTCCAATTGGACAAAGCATTCGGATCTAAAGGCCCAAAATTGTTTTTTTACCCATGTAATGATTGCTTCGCTTGCCCTAACATGTCTCGTGCCACCACCTTTGATTCAAGTGGCGGTAAGAAAACCTTCACAATTACCCAACACATCACGTGCAATACTGTTGGGGTGATATATTATGCGACCTGCCCATGTCCCAAAATATATGTAGGTCTTACATCTAAACCCCTCAAGATCAGAGTAAGGGAACACCATCGTGATATTTTAAATGCACGTGATGTGGAATATGCATCACTATTGAAACCTGTGCAAAGACACTTTAGAAATTTTCATGATTGCAACGCAAAATTATTGATGATTTCTGGTATTGACAGAGTACACATTGATTTGAGGGGGGGTAATTGGAGAAAGACTCTTGCCCAATTGGAGGCTTGGTGGATCTCCATGATTGGTTCAGTCCAACCCTTTGGCCTTAATGAAGTTTTAAGCTATGCCTGTTATGAATGTGCTGGAGATGGTTTCTGAGCAGAGGCTCCCTCTGGTGGTTGCAGACAGTACTGAACCTCACAGCGAGGAATGGCAATCTGGGATCACGGACTGGACTGATATAAGGGAGGTTCCCTCCCATGATGATCACCGGTAATCAATTGTTCTTGTCTCAATTGTGGTTCCTGGTTCATTTGGAAGTTTGCTGAGTCTTGCCTGCATCTTCTGCTATCAGATAAGATATTTTCTGCTTTTATTTTTGTGCTTGCTTTTGCATAGTTCCCTGCACTCCTGTGGATGTCAGCCGGGTCCCCTCCTGGGGGCCTGTGCTCCTCTCAGTTTATCTGAAGTCACTGTTATTTGTTCATTTGCTTTTTCCTGTTTTTTCAGTGGTTGCGGCTTAGTTTTGTTACACCAGAGATCTGATTTAGGTAGTAGAGATCGTGTGATCTCAGGTGTTTTTGCAATCAGAAGAGTTGGTATTTTTTAGGGGTTTTTTTGGATTGCAGTGAGAATACTTTCCTGTACTTTTCTGTCTAGACAGATTGGGCCCCAGCGTTTGCTCATTCTATTTTCTGTCTGTGTCCGTGCTTCTTCTTGTCTAACCGCCATTACATGTTTGGGGGCTTCCTATTTTCTTTGGGGATCTGCTCCGGGGCAGATAGCTTTCGTCTTTCTGCCTTTAGGTGTAGTTATCTCTCAGGCTGTGACGAGGCGTCTAGGATCAACGTAGGAATGTTCCACGGCTACCTCTAGTTGTGTGGTTAGTTCAGGTTACTGCAATTCAATAGGCTCCAGCCTCTCTGGTGTATTACTCTTTTTGCTTTTTCTCCTCAGCTACCTAAACATCACATATGCCCCTTTTCTCTAAATATTTCCTTTTTCTTTTTATTTGTTTTCATCGTGTTTTTAATCTCATGTTTTATTCTTGCATTTATGGCATTCAACACTGATATACTATTTCTTTACTGTCCGTTGGTGTGGTCACCTGGTTGGTGTGCTCTGTTGGACCTGGGGCCGCCATCGGCACTGCTGGCTTTCCATCTTTGTCTTCTTGATTTGGTGCATTCAGAAGTGCTGGAATGAGGACTATCAAGAAGAAAAATTATGTGAATATTAACAGAAACTACTTCTAATGGGCGTTATTACAACATTTATAAATTTTCTCCATTTTATTACTATTGTGACAATTAGTATACCATTGTTGATACATGTTAATTTTTCTTTAGTTTTTTCATTTTTTTATTATTTTTTTTAATTTTTTTATTTAACACTTTACATTTCTATTGTCACTCCATGATTTGTATCATGATGGAATTGCACTATTAATTTATCTTTATAATTCTCCTCATTGTTCCTCTTAAATAATCCTAGATGTATGTCTTTGTAGCACTTTATAGACACATTGTCACTTTGATGGATAGTACCGTTTCATTTTTGATTGCATTCATTATGTACAGCATTATTATTTTCTGCGGCTGCATAATAGCATTTCTAGCACTTTTAAAGCACATTGTCACTTTAAACTCATAGACTCCATTCACCCTTATTACATATATACACCTTTATTCACAGTGGTCATACATATGCCCCTATTTATTTTTATCTCATACCTTACTTTTATTTTTTACTTGCAATACTTCATTTACTGCATTACATTCTTTCCACATTTATTTAATATGCCTCTGTTAGACACCTCTAAACGCATTCACTTCTTCTTCTGGCGGTGTGCGCTCCTGTCGGCTTCCGGTCTTGGCGTTTCTAGAGAGACGCGTCTAGATTGCTGCCTGTTCTGCCTCCCACTCTGACGCGTCGAGTGGGGGTATGGCCAGGTATCATGTGACGCTGACCCGTGATATCGCTGGGCTGGGTGACCGACAGAAGCACGCTATGTAAACACCCAACATGGTGGATATGCTATACACTCCCTCCTTGGAAAAAACTATACGCGAAATGCGCGTCGGGGTATCGTCACTATTTGAAGGTAATGCGCTAATATGCTTCCTTTACATGTCTTCCTTATACCAGCATCTCCGTCTATGTCTATTAGCCTTAACTATTTGTTTGCACATTTTAATCTGCTCATATGCTTTTGCTTACTTAAGCCTGAACCTCTGAACAAACACTAGGTCATTAATATTATGCCACTGTTAGTTTGAGCCTGTTGTTTGTCTGGACATTAGAACTTAATACTGAATCACTGGTATTTCATTATTTTTAGAAAGTCATGAGCAAATTTATAGCATTCTTTTGAAACAATTTTTTTGACTTGGCCTGTTACACTCATTCCAGGAAGTATTTTCCACTTCATTTATACTTACGGTATATGATATTCTTTTTAATTAGGCCTATTTAATAAATATTATAATCCTCTGCTATCAATATTTCCTTACCACAAATGAGTGGCTTATTTTTGCATTTGCTGTCTCCACTGTATGTTACTTTTTAACTGCTGCTTGTTTTTCATATGTCCCACTAAAATCTTGCTATTTTATGGCATTTAGCTCCCTTTTTCTTTTTGATATGCATTTAAAGTAGCCTGGCTTCCCTCTTCTTTTTAGGCAGCATCTATTATTGTAATATTAAAGCCTATAGGCTAAAATCTCTCCTGTTTACTGACATAAGATACTGCTAGTGCTGTGCACACTTTTGATCTGCTATTGTGCATTGTATGTGACTATTGTAAGCTTTTCAGGGGATATAGCTCTGGGATCGCCG
>VIAB01013812.1:49664-61105 GCA_009801035.1 Oophaga pumilio
CTGCTATTCTTTCTAGAAATGTATGAATACACTGACAGCTGGGTGTTACCGCTTGGGGGCCAAACTGAACTTGTGAACTTGGTTTTCTTAGGCTAACATTTTTCTGAGCAGTGCTGGTTCAGTTTACACATGACTATGTTCTGCTGAGAACGATGATCTTTTGTGCAAAGTAAACTATGATTTCACTGGCAGCCTGTTTAGACCACATGATTATTATGAACTGAGCTAGCAATGCTCTTTCATGACAATCATGCAGTGTAAATGGATTTCAAGACATGCGAGATGAGGGGTCAAGGTGGAGACAACGTGCAACATTTCTAATACAGAATCTACAACATCAAGGGCTTCTAACATATCAAGATAGATTTCAAACATGAGCAAATTATTACATCTAAGTTAAGGTTTTTGAAGAAAGTTAAGGGGGTGTCTTAAAATAACTTTTAATAGTGACTAGAATGGTACTTATATACAAGTGCTTCTCACAAAATTAGAATAACAAAAACACCTGCTCTGTTTGTAATGACTCTATATAATAGTATTATCCCTTTTTCATATCCAGTGTTTAGAGTATTTGTGCTGTCAATATTACTAATGATTGCACCTTCCCGAGTAAAATCAATATCACTAAAGAAATATCTTAATGCTCTAGTGTACTCACCAACTAGAATACTTTTAATGGTGTGTCTTGGATGATTACTAGAGGCATCTAAAATAGTGTTTCCACTAACAGTTTTTCCACGAATGCTGGTCAAAACATCACCTGACATAACATCACATTCCATAGTAAAATCAAGAAACATGGCAACATTTTACTCATGACTGAATGTAAACTTCAAAGCCATATAATTATTTTGAATTTTTACATTTTTATTTACTGTAAATTATCAGCAAATGCTGGTATGGTCTACTCATCACCGAGCCACACGATCAAAATTTCCTCAAAGTATAGACCATGTCAGCAATTGCAGGTTAAAAACTGGTTACATTCTGAGTAAATGTACTATTCCTCCCACGATGATATTTACAGAATGTCTAGAGTGAGTATAATACTATTGTAATACATACATTAATTTATTATCAGAAAATCTTACGTGTCATTAGATTCAAGTTCTGCCCAAAGGACTGCATTTTGTTCCTACAGCCAGTTTTGACCTATATGCCACCTTATCAGGTGTTAATATATTGGTCAGATCCATCACTGTTAAACGTCAATTTATGGTGTTCACCGATTTGAAGACTGAGATATATGTAAGAAGAGCTCCTCCAAACTTGATAAATTAATTTGAGAACATCAGCTCCTCTGAACAAGTGTGAAATGACTATATGAAATGAACGCAGATCTTATCCCTGAAGTTAAAGATTAACCATAATATTAATTTGTATTTCAGAAATCAATAGTACACGTGAAAATAAGCAACTTTGCAATATATATTGTCAAATAAATCTGATTCTTTCTCCTCTTAGACTGATCGTTCAATCTCAAAATTCTCAACTCATAGTAAAATCAGTATTCAGTGAAGACAGATTTTTATATTACTGAGATAGGAGATTGGGTTGGGGTAAATTTGCCTTTAGTTTCTCCCTCCTCCCAATTTTTCCCTTATGCATAGACTCTTATCAGTTGCGACTAACATCTCCTATCTCAGTAATGGAAAAATCTGTCTTTGCTGAAGACAGATTTTTCATGTAAATTGAGAATTTTTAGAAAGAATGATCAGTTCTGGAAGAAAAAGAAGCAGATTTTTCTGATACAATATGTTGCAAAAGTTGATTATCTTCATATGTGCTGTTGATTTATGAAATGAAAATTAAAGTGACGGCTATGTTTTAATAAAGAGAATCATATCTCTTTGCCTACTAGCAACCTAGATTTTTAACCTATGAATGCATGAGTTCCCAGTATGAACCAATTATCGACTGTAGAACAAGAGTTGAAGGATCTGAATTTAATTATGAAAATAAATATGCTAATTAAAAAAAATAATCTAACACATGAGGAAAAAAAGGCATTACATCAACTGAAAACAAAACAAAATCTAAAATGCAAAATAGCAGATAAATGGGGCTCCCTTGTAGTCTTGTAAATAAACCTTTAAATATAAAGCATATCGAACCTTTTTCCACCACAACACTGCCTAATCGTATCTAGTGGGCTCATTTTTTTTAAAAGATTGTGTAGATAACTACAGTAGGTATTATAACAATCTTAGGAAATTTTTGTGATGCTACCCAGTTGCTACTGTCACATAATTATTTTTAATTGATACTTGATTGATTGTACTTTATTTACAAAACTGTTGATGTCATATGGGTGCACATTTATCACCCACCCTAGCTACTCTGTATAGATCATGGTTAGAGGAACAGTCAGAGAGTGACCCACTTCTTTCCTGCAATGGCTTGCATGGTCGATTCATTGACGACATTTTCAGCATCTGGCCCGTGAGGAGTCGACAGTACCACCCTTTGTTGATTATTTAACTGATAATTTTATGAATTTGACTTTTACATTCAGTCATGAGAAAAATGTTACCATGTTTCTTGATTTATCTTTGGAAGGTGAAGGTGATGTTTTGTCAGGTGATGTTTTGACCAGCAATTATGGAAAACCTACTACTGGAAACACTATTTTAGGACCCGCTAGTATCCAAAGCACCATAAAAAGTATTCCAGTTGGTGATTACACTAGAGCATTGAGATATTGCTTTTGTGATATTGATTTTACTCAGGAGCATGCAATCATTAGTGATATTGACTGCACAGGACTATAAGGTCTGCATGTTGATGATAGCTAATACTATTATATCCTATAAGAATCATTATGGCTGGTTACTTAACAAAAGCATAATAGAAAAATAAAATTCTATAATAGATCTAATATAACAGTAGTAACTAGCTATCCTAGTGAATGTCCGGATATAGTCAACATATTAAAGAAATATTGACCTATTTTAAATCAAGACTGTAAAACCAAGAGGATCCTAGATAAAGGATGTAGATTCATATCTAGATGGGCATCATTTTGGGAAATTTATTATCCCCTTGGTTTTTAACACAAATAAATTGTGTTCTGAAACATGGTTAACATGTAAAGGTCTCTTTAAATGCGGGTAGGAAAAGTAAAATAAGGAGACTACTATAGTAATTAGCAATAATTGTTGGAAAAATATTGAATCCGTTATAGATTGTAACAACAATTATGTAGTGTATTTATTAAAATGCTCTCATGAGGCTTATGAATCAGATCCTGGAACATTTTCATGGCACATATAATCCAGTGGAAAATAATTGGGGAGTCCCAACATTTTGTATATGAACATCAGTGCAATTTAAATAGTACTGTTATATGTGTAGGTGGGTGACGGAAGACGCAGTGGCAACAAGAGGGTTAATGTGTATGATGTGTTAATGTATTTAGTTTATTTTTATGCTAAATGTTGTTGCATTTTATCCTTATGGTGGATTTGTGTCTCGGTTTTCCTGGAGGCTCTGTCTCAATACCGTCCCTGGGAATGGGGGGGGGGTTTGTCCATTAGTGGAAACATTACCAGCATCGGGATATAGGTTGCATCACACAGGGTAACAGATAGTTAATATAAGGGTTTAACCCATTAGTTGGGAGAGGTTAGATTAGTTTATGGGCGAAGCACTTCCTAGCTTTGAGTCAGTGGAGTTAAGAGTGGAGTAGAGTGAGTGAGGAGTTTACCAGTGTTAAGTGTGTGAGTTAGAGCTAGATAATGACAGTGCCAATGGGTTCTAAGAAAACAGATGTAGCAAATGCGGAAGGGTTCTTTCAGAACAAGTCTCCTAACAGTAGGAAGACACATCCCAAGCTTTGTGTGGACGCCGTGCCAGTCTTGGGCTTAGGGCCCAGAAACGACACTCAGTGACATATCTCTGTCTCCCTCATGGGGAAGATGTCAGCCAGGTCACAGCAAAAAGGACAAGATGGTGGGCTTCAGGGAAACTGTTATGCTAGATGGGAAAATCCTGGGAATAACAGAAGATGTTGAGGCAGGGGCAGTTCGGGCACAATGGAGTCAAGGACTGATATACACAGAACCAAGGGAACACCACCTAAAAGGGACTCTGTGTCACTGTGTGTGCTGCAACTGCTTGCACCCGTATTACACAGTAAAGCCGAACCTGTCGAACCGTACCTATGGTCTCCTGTCATATCTGTAGCCGGATCCGGTCCCATGGGCGGGGAGGTAACAAGGACTAACAAACTACAAGTGAGTAAAGAACAAACTCGACAGCACATAATACTTAACTCTCACTCCTGTTTAGAAGAAGAGTTTCAGGGCTAAGAGAACTCAGATCTGCCTCAAAGCCAAGTACCCTCCTTCATAAGTATTTAAAGGGTGCAAAAAAGCAAAAAAAGGTAGAGATTGGAGAAAATGTCTTCTTAAATTTGAAGCCTTTTTTGGATACTTTCATTTGACTAACGTTTCCCAACTGATTATTGAGCTGTTCATTAGAGTATTCATTCAGTAGAGCAGGGAGTGGGACTATTTCATTCCCTGAAACGGATGTCACTTGGCTTTAGGGTGGGCACAGTAGCTGCGGCAACAAAGCCCTGGCCCCCGATTACATCCTGTTTGAAAATCCCAGCATGTACTGGGAATTCTCAAATGAAATGTCATTGGATATAAAAAAAAAAAAACTGACAGGAAGTTTGGATAGATATGGAGCAGTAGGGAATTTTTAATTGAAGTATTATAGAATAGTGATTAGGTTATTGATTCAAGTAGATAGACATTTAGTATGTCGTTTTGGACCAACTCTTTAATCCTTGGGAAAATAATATTTCTAGGGTTTTAAAAGATCAGGGCAGAATCCCAAGGCATATGCCTCTGCCAAAAAATATTATTTTACCAAAACAGGAAAAACACATTTAAAAATTGGCTGTTCTGCTGCAAAGAGGTCTCTTGCTGCAATATTCATTAGAAGATTCTTTATTGTCCACTACGCATTTCAGTGCCGTACTGGTATCTTTATCAAGTGTAAAAAAACAACAGGTTATACACACCCTGATACATAGAGGCATTTATAGACCAAAATGGGTGCCAAAAAACTTAGGGTACCACACACTGAAGGGTGGGTTGGGGATCAAATTCAAATGGAGGCCTGGAAGACAGAAAGAAAGAGGGAAAAAGTGTGTTCAAAGTACATGAAATACTACCATAAAGAGTTGATAGGACACATAAGTAAACAGAGAAACAGCGTGTAACTATAAAAAAAAGCATTAGAAATACCAGTAATGGAAAATTGCTCAAACATGACTAAAGAATATGTGTATGACAGGGGAACCAGAGAGAAGGATAACATGAAATATGAGAAAGGGAGGACTATTACATAGAGTCATGTCACCGATTAAATGAAGAGTGAGGAAAAACAAGATAAGAATTGGTGAAAAGGTGGAGGAAGCAACACTGAGGAAACAAAAAGAACGTGGATAGGACAAAAGGAGAGTCAGTTGGTGAGGAGAAAACACAAAGCTACAGGTGGTTGACCTGGAAGGAGACTGAACAGATATACTGCACGTATTTGATGTTATTTAATAGGCACTATTAATTCCCTTGAATTTTATATACTCTGTAATTGTTTTAATATTTACTGTTAGGTATGCGCCAATTGAACCCTATGTAAGTTTTAAATATTATTAATTATTTTAATGAGGACTCTCAACTCTAAACCACTGAGGACTCTCAACTCTAAATATTTTTCTAATTATTTTAAATGACTTATTTCCGTTTTGATAATTTCCCTCTGACGGACATTCCCCCAGCCACGGGGCAGAGGCAGTTGGCTATCTAATAACAATAATAATAATCTTTATTTATATAGCGCAAACATATTCCACAGTGCTTTACAATTCATCAGATCATACACAACAGTCATAAGTAACAAAGTTAAAGATAATATAATAATTAAAGCAAAGATTATGATGACCCTGCTCGTAAGAGCTTATAATCTGCAATAATCTAAACCTTTATAGCGGTTGTGTCTTCACACAACCACCCAAGGTGAGCAAATCTATTGTTTTTAGTGTCTACTATATTAGGGTTTTACCCTATTGTGTGCTTCTTTTCATCAAAGTCACTGTTTATTAAAAAAAATCATATGTCATATTGTGTATTTCACATACTAACATGTGTAAAACTCTATATTTTACCCCTTTTTCAAACAAACACGCGCATCAGTTGAGTTTATTGTGACATTATTATGAGATCTCTACTAATTTTTATTTGGGGGCCATGGAGGTATGTAAATTTTGGTACTGTCAATCCCTCTACTCTACTTAGATAATCACTGCTCTTTCACAGGCAGTCAGCTTTACATGGAATAAATATGCAGACAAAAAGTTCTGCTTTTACGATCAATCCTTAATTGATATCGTTTGCCAAAATGAAGATAATCTATTGAAAGAATTCTTTCGACTGCTTGCTATTTGTCACACAGTGATGGTGGATAAAAATGGAGGTAAGGTTTATTTGCTTAAGATAAATAAATTATCGATTGAAAATTTTCCTGATTTGCATTATTTTTGTTTTTATAGAGTGTCTGATAATGTGAAATTGTATAGACAGCATTTCTCTTGTTCCATCCAGTGTGGTTTGGATCATTTTAGAAAGGAGTTATTAAAAATGAAGCTAACTATGCTACTCAAATATATTGTTTCTTTTTTAGTGAATTTCTGTTTTATAAATAGATTCAGAATAAAGTATTTCTTTTGACTGAAGATACTGTACAGTGCATAAGTAAATCAAATGGCTGGTTAGAATAATGCCAATTTTGTGATCACCTGGGGCCCAGCGCTGTCAGACAGCACATATGTCACATATTACTCATTTGCTGTGGCCATTTGGGTCATGCTCTGGCAGGTGGCGTTCACAGCAGAGGTCACCTGGTCAGTGCCATCTGGAGTCTTGCATAGAGCTTTGGAAGAGAAATAGAGTCAGAGTATGGCAGGTGGAGGCAGTCCAATTGGTGGCAAATTGAGTCTGGAATGGAATTTAGTCATAGAGGGTGCTAAAGAATAGCTGTCAGCATTTGCAACAAAGCTAGAGAAAGAGCCTGGCTAGCAGGAGGTTGGTGGAGGCTAACATGAACATCAGGTAGTGTTATACAGGCTTTCCAGGGTAGTGCCAAGAGGAGATTTGGTATTTAGTGAAGATGCATTACTTGCAGTATAAGCGTATGTTCACATGGGACCTTTCTGCTGTGGATCTGTCACAGTGGAAAATCTACAGTGGCAAAACCAGTAGAATAAAGTGAAGCTTTTGCACATTTCAACTTTTGCAGGGTGAAATTTGTGGTGACAGCTAGAGCATAAATATAATATCTGCAGCACAATACAGTTCTTTGGCAGAAAATCAGCTGCATTTATGGCTTCAGGAGGTGATTAAGCACTTTGTAAACTTTGTATCTGATGTCCTGACCCATATAAAATTATGCTCCATCCTATTACGAGTATTTCACCTTCCACTACCATTTACCATTAATGATGCAATGTGGTCCTCATGAATGTATATGAGAGATATATTTTGCTTCTTGTTTATAGCCATACATAGAGCATGACTGCCCATCTGGACACCCATTCTCCTGGCATAATCAAAATAAAGAATGTAAACTGCACAGCATTACTTCAATAAGCCGTCCACAACAGGATGACCACTTTAGAATCTGCCAATAAGTCCTTCTTTACTTTGCTTTCCACCTGTTCACCTCATGTCTGGAGGCTGAGACACTGTAACACTAATAACTATGATATATTTACTAAAAAGGAGCCCGTCAGGTCAAAAAATGTTAATAACCTGCAGATATGAGGTTAATCTGCTGCTTAACTGCATTCTCAATCCGTGCATACATTGCACTGAAAGCGTGGCTGCCATTAGGAAATTAACTTTATTCCTACAGGCAGCCAGGAGCTTTCAGTCATAGAGGCTTGGCCAGTGTGGCTTCAGTCACTGCTCAGTACATAGGGAGGGGAGGCTCTAGCCATGTCCCAGCACTGACTGACAGCAATGTACTGATGCACTGCTGAGCTGGCTGTCAGTCAGTGTGGGGGCATGGTTACAGCCACTGCTTATTGGAAAAAGAGAGCAGTGTCAGTACACATGTAAGGAAAGAACGCCACTCCCAAAATAGATGTCACTTTCGGGGACAGGTCTGGTCTCTGCTTGCTGTGTCAAAATGAAGCTTCATATTCTCACATTGTAAAAGTGACTTCCAGCTCAGGTATAGAGCACATTGTGATGCAGAGTCTGAATTGCCATCTCATGACTCAGAAATGGAGGGAAATGGAGATTGATACCAGAGAAGACAGGAATCGGTGAGTATATTAAAAAACTGACACTATACTACACTAACACTTGGGGAACAATCACACGTTCAGTGTTTGGTCAGTATTTGTTAGCCAAAACCAGGAGTGGGTGAAAAATGCAAAAGAGGTGCACGTGTTTCTATTAAACATTTTCTATGACTGTTCCGCTCCTGATCTTGGCTCAAATAATGAGGTAAAATACTGACCAAACATGGAACGTGTGTTTGTAGCCCAAGTGATAGTGTAGTGTTATTATTATTATTATCATTTATTTATATAGCACCATTGATTCCATGGTGCTGTACATGAGAAGGGGTTACATACAAATTACAGATATCACTTACAGTAAACAAACTAACAATGACAGACTGATACAGAGGGGAGAGAACCCTGCACTTTCGGGCTAACATTCTACAGGATGGTGTTGAAGTAGACAGTAGGTTTAGGGGGTTGCGGCAGTTCCGGTGTTGGTTGAGGCAGTAGCTCTGGTAGTGGTGAGGAGGTAGTGGGGTCATTGCAGGCTGTAAGCTTTCCTGAAGAGGTGGGTTTTCAGGTTCCGTCTGAAGGATCCGAATGTGGTTGATAGTCGAACATGTTGGGGCAAAGAATTCCAGAGGATGGGGGATATTCGGGAGAAGTCTTGGAGGCTGTTGGGTGAGTAGCGAATAAGTGTGGAGGAGAGAAGGTGGTCTTGGGAGGACTGGAGATTACATGAGGGAAGGTATTGGGAGATTAGTTCAGAGACATATGGAGGAGACAGGTTATGGATGGCTTTGTAGGTCAGTATTAGTAATGTGAACTAGATACGCTGAGGGAATCGGAATCAGTGAAGAGATTTGTGGAGGGGAGAAGCGGGGTAGCGAGGAGAGAGATGAATTAGCCGGGCAGCAGAGTTAAGGATGGACTGGAGAGGTGCGAGGGTGTTAGCAGGGAGGCCACAGAAAAGGATGTTGCAGTAGTCGAGGTGGGAGATGATGAAGGCATGCACAAGCATTTTAGTAGATTGAGGGTTGAGGAAAGGATGGATTCTTTAAATATTTTTGAGCTGGAGGTGACAGGAGGTAGAAAGAGCTTGGATGTGCGGTTTGAAGGACAGGGCAGAGTCAAGGGTTACTCCAAGGCAGTGGACTTCCGGTACGGGAGAAAGCGTGATGTCGTTAATTGTGATAGATAGGTCAGGTAAGGAAGATCCGCATTGAGTTTGAGGAAGCGAGAGAAGAAGGCGGATATGGCTGATAGACACTCCAGGATTCTGGACAGCAGAGAAGTGACGTCTGGGCCAGAGAGGTAGATCTGAGTATCAGCATAAGGGCCCCCACAACGATATGAACTTGTCAGGATCGCTGGTGTGTCGCTACATGATCGCTGGTGAGCTGCCAAACAGGCAGATCTCAGCAGCGATCAGGACAGCGAATATGTGGGTAACAAGCGATGCACGTCGCTTAGTTACCTGCAGTGTACGTTGGATACCAGCGCGCTGGTGCAGGAAGCTGGTAACCAAGGTAAGCAGCGGGTTTCTAAGCACCGCCCGGCGCTTAGAAAACCGCTGTTTACCTTGGTTACCAGCTCCCCTGCACCAGCGCACTGGTATCTAACGTACACATCGGGATTCTAGGCGCCGCACGGCGCCTAGAAACCCGATGTTTACCTTGGTTACCAGCTCTAGCTCGCTGATCGCTGGTCTCCCGCCTGTCACACGCAGCGATGCGTGCTGGCCAGCGGGAGACCAACGATCAAAAAAATGTCCAGGACATTCCAGAACAGTCAGCGATACCCGGCAGGGGGGCGGTCGCTGATAAGTGTCACACACAACGATATCACTGGGGAGATCGCTGTTGCATCACAAAACTTGTGACTCAGCAGCGATCTCGCTAGCGATCTCGCTATGTGAGATGGGGGCTTTAAGGTGGTACTGGAATCCATGGGGCTTTTAGAGTTGCCCCAGGCCAAGTGTATAGATTGAGAAGAGTAGGGGTCCAAAAACAGAACCTTGGGGGACTCCAACAGAGAGAGGGAGGGATGAGGAGGTAGTGTGGGAGTGGGAGACACTGAATATGCGGTTGGAAAGGTATGAGGAGATCCAGGATAGGGCGAGGTCTTTGATGCCAAAGGAGGAGAGGATCTGTAGTAGGAGGCAGTGGTCAACTGTGTCAAAAGCAGAGGACAGGTCTAGAAGCAGGAGTATAGAGTATTGTCCGTTAGCTTTGGCTGTAATTAGACAGGTTAAGAAAAATAGAAAAGTTAATGGATGGACTTTTAACTTGTAAAAGAATACTATCTAATTCAACATAATCTGGTGAGGTTTGCTTCTTTGGGAATTTATTTGTGTCCATTAAAGGCATTGTGGTGACACATGGACCCACTGATCATTCATGTTAGTCAAATGGAAGTATCCACAACCAGTGAGCAACATAGTTAAAATGTGCAGCAATATAAGTCTCTGTAGGTATGGTTTGGGCAGCATGTATCATCTGACAGGTTCCCTTTAAATGCGTTGTCATTGTCATGCTCTCAGCCGCGGGTCCAGTCTCCACTGTGCAGGGAGACTGTTGCCTATCATGCAGCTCCACTGGTACTACTCACCCTGTCCATGGCTCTAGACGTTCGGCGGCTCCTTTCTCTGCTAAGAACCTGCATCCTCTTGGCACGTCTCCTGGAAATGCTCTGAGGAGGCGCGCCCTGCTTCATGCACATACTTAAGGCAGCAGGGCACCTGTTATCTATTAGGGCTGTGTTGCTCTGTGCATAAAAGGCATCCTCCCCTTTAGGGAGATGCCTGGGCAACGTGTTCATTCTGTGTGATTGTTGTCTAACACTCAGGCCACACTCTGCTGAGCGCTGCGTTCTGAAGACTGTTTGCATTATACTAATACCTCTGTCTCCTAAGAATTCTCTGCTGGCATTTTCCTATCCTGGATCCTTCTCGACACTCTGGTTTCTACCCCCAGGCTGACCAAGGCTCTTATGGAACCATCCAGATATCTCTGCCGGCTAGATCAGCCTTTCTGGGATTACACAAAGCTTCCGAGATTCTCGCCATCTCTTCTATATGGTCTGTGCGGGTCATCCCTCTGGCCCGGGTATCGCGGCATTAAGGTCACCTGGTGTTGCG
>VIAB01013814.1:1874-12863 GCA_009801035.1 Oophaga pumilio
GAGCATTTGACTGTATTTCCTGTTTTTCCTGTATGAGAAAAGCAGCTTGGTTTACTTTGAAGAGATTGAAAGAGATTTGATATAGCCACAAGAGAATTCAGAGCGTTATACACATCTCTTCAGGGCAATTGAAGTATATGCTCTAAAAATTTGCTGAATATGGTAAATTCGAATTTCAAACGTTTTGATCATTTTCATCTGCTCAGTCAAATCCTGAAGAAAAATTATTGTACCCCAGATTGTTGACAATGAAACACCAGCTAATGATAGAAAGGTATGCAAATTAAAATAAATGAGTTGTTTCAGGAAATGGTGCTTTATAGAAAGTCAAAGATCCGTAATACAATTTTCTTAGACTTTAAGCAATTACATTAAACAATGTATAATGAAGCTGGCAATTTTTCAAAGTTAATTGTTAAGATGATGTACATATTTTTTAAAAACCTTACACTAATAAGGAGGATGCACTGTACATAACTCCAATCTTCCTTCACATTGTCTTTTTATTCATGAGTCATGACACCTTTCCTATGGTCTCCTTTCACTATCTTTATTAGGCTAGCTCATAGCTCACCTTTCACTGTCTTTGACATGACTATCCTTCACTAATGAGAATGACGTACTGTACATAACTTCAAGCATCACTTCTTTTTTTCCTTCTCCTCCTCTTTCACCTTATTCTCATCCGCCTTAATTTGTCTGCAATGGTACGGTCACATCCAAATATGCATCACTGCTGCAGCCAATCATTGAGCTCAGCAACTTTCTTTCTAGATAGCACTAGCCACTGATGCCTCTGATAGGCTGCAGCAGTTAGCTACGCCATGGATGTGACATAAGCCCTGTAGTCAAAACAAAGGAACCAGAACAGCCATGGAGAGCTGGTGTTGAAGTGAGGAAGGGTGAGTACCAGATGACCTCGTAAGCTTACAAGCATTTATGGTCCACTATGCTGAAAGTGGAAAAGTCCTTTAAATTTATTAAACTGCATTGCCATCCTATCAAGTTATACATTTCAATTCTACAATGGGTTTTATTTGTGTTGTAATCACTTTTAATAGTTAATTTTCAGCAATTTGCTTTAGATAAGTAGCCTGAAAGCAAAAAGCTTTAAAGCTTGCTGTAATGAGGATTCTAGCTTGTTCCGCTCAACAATGAATTATTTCCTAATTAGTCATATTATTAACACTTATGCTTCCAGACTGCAATGCTTGTAAAGAAGAAGATTTTCCTTTTAATCTTAACAACATGCTGTCATTATTTTTATTACAGAATTATTTACATTCTATCAACGACTTCCATGGTGCTGTACAATGAGATGTTTTTTCAAAACAATTTTAGAAGATGATCATGTGTTTAGCTTCAACAGAAAAACTTTAAAATGATTTATACCCCATTAGCTTATATTATTTTACCTTGTGGGCTTATGTCTAAGGGTTGTTGACAGTCACCGATCCTAGGAATAGTCATTTCCTGACAATTACCTACTGTTGCCAACAAGCTGCCAAACACTCAAAAAGCAAGCAAAACATTTATTCATCAGGTGGAATTATATCTATATTTGCTTGAAAATCATTGCCCTTGTCAATACATCATCTTTTGTAAGAGAGATATGCTGCCGAGAACAATGACATTGCACAGAATGATTTACTACTGCTGTAGGGATCCGCGCTCTTTGGCAGCCCATAACATAAACACTGGCAATGGCTCTAGTCCAATAAGGTGAGGTTTAAAAGTTTCATAAGCTTTCGGAGGACTCAAAACAAAACAGCCTTTTTTTCGGAACAACGGTAAACAAAGGAAAACAGTCCATTCAATAGCAGGCATTGATTATCAGAATGGTCTCACCCCTCACCCGTTCAAAATAATTAAAGATCACTTTCTCTCTGGCAGAGTCTCACCAACAGTAAAATGTATTTTTTTCCTTCCACACACAGACAACTTTGAGATAACCCAGCTACCTTAAATAGGAACTGCAAAGCTCAGACTGGAGTTATGGGAGTGGCCATTCCCACCCAAGCCCTTCTGGTCTCTCCTAAAACCTGGACCCAGAATCCAGTCCCATAAAATATTTTCAGCAACCCAGGTGATAAATATCGCCCATCCAGAACTTTACCACCTCCTTTCTTACACTGTCTAAACAGGCTATAAATCTTCTATGTAGCCACAAGAACTGTCCCTGTGTTCTTCCATTTCCTTACTATGTTCCTCACAGTGGAAACTGACAGGTTAAATCTCTGAGACAGCTTTTTGTATCCTTCCCCTGAACAACTATGTTGAATAATCTTTGTTTTCAGATCATTTGACAGTTGTTTTGAGGAGCCCATGATGCCACTCTTCAGAGGAGATTCAAACAGGAGAACAACTTGCAAGTGGCCACTTTAAGTAGCTTTTCTCATGATTGCATACACCTGGCTATGAAGTTCAAAGCTCAATGAGGTTACAAACCCAAAAAAAGTGCTTTAGTAAGTCAGTAAAAAGTAGGTAGGAGTATTTAAAACAAGAAAATGATAAGGGTGCCCATACTTATGCACCTGTCAAATTTTGTTTGGATGCAGATTGCACAATTTCTGTTAGTACAATAAACCTCATTTCAAGGCAGAAACATTACTGTCTCCAATAGTTATTAGATATATCAAACTGAAATAGCTGTTGCAAAAACACCAATTTTTATAAAACATTAAGCTTAAGATTAATAAGGGTGCCCAAACTTTTTCATATAACTGTATTTCCATTATATAAGTGGTATTTATAATTATTCATAAAGTTTTACCTGTGCAGAAAGAAAATTTGTATTATTCTTTTGTACTAATTGAATACGGTATGTTATTTATTCTCTGATTGAAAATACAAATCAGATCTAAATCATGCTGTATATCATATGCCAAGAACAAGTCCATTGCTGCACATAAACAAAAGAAAACTGCAAACCAAATATATGAAATAATACTCTAGTTTTCCCTCTTAGAAAATTGTCTGACTTTAAATAGGGCAGATATAAAGCACAGACAGCTTTGATATTAAGGAAAACTGGGGAAAACATTCACACTTCAAGTTGAGGTCTATAACACTGACAAAGTTGAGGAAAGTATGTGACTGTCACCTTCATTCCAATATGCTTTTAAATGAATGTCAGCATGAATGTACAATAATGGCTTAATTTAAACACCATTCTCATGATCAGCTGGGTTCCCAGTGATAAAACCCCCATTGATCAGACTCATCCTCTGAAAGCAATGTTCAGCAAGTTGGATTGCAGCATAAACAGTCCTGTTTTCTACAAGAATGCAGTGGCATGTAAATATTTGGGCACCCCTAGATAAAATTCTGTTATTGTGAACAGTTAAGCAAGTTGAAGATTAAATGATTGCTAAAAGACCTAAAGTTAAAGATGAGACATTTCCTTTGTATTTTCGGCAAGGAAAATATATATTGTTATTTTTTACAATTTAAAAATTACAAAAGGGAAAATGGGCCAATGCATACCTTATTTAGCTTAATAGAGTTATAGCTTGTTCACTATCATTGTTAGGAAAGGCCAGGTGATGCAAATTTCCAAGTTTTATAGAAACCCAGCCATCTCTAACCCTGTGCTAAAAAAATGCAGAAAAAAACAGCAGCCATGGGTTCTTCTAAGCAGCTGCCTTTTACTCTGAAATGAAAATGATGGAGACACACAAAGCAGGAGATGGATATAAAAAGATAGGAAAGAGTTTTCAAGTTGCTCTTTCTTCAGTTCAAAATGTAATTAAGAAATGGTAGTTAACAGGAAAATTGGAGGTCAAAATAAAGACTGGAAGACTAAAAAAAATTTCAGTGTCAGCTGCTAGTAGGATTGCTACGGAGACAAATCAGAACCCTCGCTTGACTGCAAAAGACCTTGAAAAAGATTTGGCACATTGTTCTACTGTTCAGAGACTGCTGCAAAAATAATGCTTTCATGGAGGAATCATCGGAAGAAATCCTCTCCTGCATCCTCACCATAAAAATCAGAGTCAGAAATATGCAAAAGAACATCTAAACAAGCCTAATGCACTATAGAAACAAGTGCTTAGGACAATGAGGTTAAAATAGAACTCTTTGGCCACAATGATCTAAAGATATGTGTGGAGAAAAAAGGGCACAGAATTTCAGGAAAGAACATTTTGCCAACCACTAAGCATGGGGATGGTTCAATCATGCTTTGGGGTTGTGTTGCAGCCTTTGGCACGGGGAGCATTTCACAGGTAGGGGAAAGAATAGATTCAATGAAATTTCAACAAATTCTTGATGCAAACATAACACCATCCGTACAAAAAGAAGATGATGAAAAGAGGATGGATCCTACAAATGGATAAAGATCCTAAAATTACATAAAAATGCACAATAGACTACCTCAAAAGGCACAAGTTGAAGATTTTACAATGGCCCTCACAGTCCACTGATTTGAACATCATTATAAATCTGTTGCTAGACCTCAAGGAAGAATGAATGAAAATCCCTCAAACAAGTATTGAAAGACTCTTGGCTGGTTAGAAAAAGTGGTGTTTACAAGCTGTGATACTTTCAAAAGGTGGTGTTACTAGGTACTAAGCAAGTGCAGTGCCGAAACGTTTGCATTGCCCCATTTTACGATTTGCAATTTTTAAAATGTAAAATATGAAAATACGTATATTTTTTCCCCTAAAATAGAAAGGAAATGTGTTATCTTTAACTTAACTTAAGGCCTTTTGGAAATCATTTCATCTTTAACTTAACTTGCTTAACTTTTCAAAATAGCAGTAACTTTGACCAGGGGTGCCCAAACTTTTACATTCCACTGTATAAGTATAAAAAAATATATATCTGCCGGCTCTTTATCCTTTTTCTCCTTCAGAAATAAGTTAACAGTTTCATCACGGAAATAGCGTTCCCAATCTTACTAATAAATATTAGAAAAAAAATGTTGGTTTCCTTCTAGTTATCTTGTTTCCTCCTGTGCTGTAAAGAAAGTAATTATAGGTTCCTATGAAATTGTCTTTTTGAATGTCCACGTTGAAGAAAAAAAGACTGAGACACATTGGGTTTAGCATTCTAGCGACATATATACTCAACTTATGCAATAACATAATTTAACAATAGATAAAGGCACCCATGCACATTTGTTGAAAGTTGTCCAATCCTGATGATTTTGCCAAGTTCAGCAGACCATCTAATATGCATGGGGGTCTCTTGATTCTCAGTTAGGAGATAATGTTAGGGGACAGAAAGATCCTGCCTATTGAAATTCAGCAGCCGATCCTTTGTTCATTGCAGGTATGTCAGAGGATTCTAGTTGTGTCTAGCTCGTAGAGCACACAGGAGTGCACAGTCAAGCAGAGCATTCCTGTGTATGTGGAAATCGAGGATGATATCTGTCTGCTAAATGATTGTTCAGCTGACAGCTATCCATTGCATATGGGGACCCACTTTAAACTTAAAAGCAGCTTCCTATGTTATATGAAAATAAATAATCTGATAAATTGTTAGGCTTGCAGTTAAGAGTACCCAATACACAATTTATACCTATAAATTACTTATTAAAAAGAACAAATATCGAAGAATCCATATATAAAAAATATATCAAATATTAATTATTATGAAATACAAATACATATGTAAAAAACTACCTACCGTAGGTTAACAACATGCCATAAAACCAACCCCCTGATTAACCCCTTAATCCCCCGAGGGTGGTTTGCATGTTAATGACCGGGCCAATTTTTCCAATTCTTACTACTGTCCCTTTATGAGGTAATAACTTTAGAACACTTCCATGAATCCCGGTATTTCTGGCAGTGTTTCCTCGTGACATATTGTACTTCATGACAGTGGTCAAAGTTCTTTGATATGACTTGCGTTTATTTGTGAAAAAAGCGGAAATTTGGTGAAAATTTTGAAAATTTCACAATTTTCAACTTTGAATTTTCAAGCCCTGAAATAACAGAGATATGTCACACAAATTACTTAATAAGTAATATTTTCCACATGTGTTAGGAAGCTATAAAGGTTAAAATTTAAATATCAATTTCTCATTTTTACGACACCATTTTTTTTTAGGGACCACATCACATTTGAAGTCACTTTGAGGGGTATATATGAAAGAAAATACCCAAAAGTTATACCATTCTAAAAATTCTAAAAACTGCACCCTTCAAGGTGCTGAAAACCACATTCAAGAAGTTTATTAACCCTTCTGGTGCTTCACAGGAATTTTTGGAATGTTTTAAAAAAATGAACATTTGACTTTTTTTCACAAAAAAATTACTTCAGATCCAAATTGTTTTATTTTACCAAGGGTATCAGGAGAAATTGGACCCCAAAATTTATTGTGCAATTTTTCCTGAGTACGCTGGAATTGAGATCAGATGCCATGTCGCGTTTGGAGAGCCCCTGATGTGCCTAAACAGTGGAAACCCCTCACATGTGACCCCATTTTGGAAATTAGACCCCCCCAAGAAGCTTATCTAGATTTGTGGTGAGTACATTGAACCCCCAAGTGTTTCACTAATGTTTATAACGCCCAGCCGTGAAAATAAAAAATCATATTTTTTTCCCACAAAAAGCTATTTTAGTCCCCAATTTTTAATTTTCCCAAGGGTAACAGGAGAAATTGGACCGCAAAAGTTGTTGTCCAATTTGTCCTGAGTACGCTGATACCACATATGTAGAAGAAAACTACTGTTTGGGCACACATCGGGTCTCGGAAGGGAAGTATTGACATTTTGGAATGTACACATAGATGGAATAGTCTGCAAGCATCATGTCGCATTTTGGAGAGCCCCTGATTTGCCTAAACAGTGGAAATGCCCCACAATTGACCTTATTTTGGAAACTAGACCCCCCAAAAAACTTATCTATATGTGCCTTAACAGTGGCAATGCCCAACAAGTGCCCCCTTTTTGGAACTAATCTACTGTTTCCTGGTATGCAAATTTTATAAGTGACCCCGGATCTCACCGCAGCTCAGCCCGATTGGGAACAGAGCCCAGTGACCGGGTGTAACTGGGGTGACTTCGGTGAGATTCCCCCGCTAGCAACATGATCCGTGAGCACTCACAGTGCTAATGGGGATCTCACCAGATCTCACTGCAGCTCAGCCCGGCTGGGAACGGAGCCCAGTGACCGGCGGTAGCCTCTATGATGTCAACCCAGGTTACTGACGCAGCGTTTTCAGCAGCTCATTCACCAGTCGTTCTCAACATGGACAGTCGCATCTTGGCACCATCCAGGTTGAAAACTAATTATCCCCCAGACATGGATTATGATGTGGAACAGAACGACGGGCAGGTATAGTATATTGTTGTTTTTTATTTTACTATTATTACAGTAAATTGAGGGCTTCGTTGGAATAGGCAAGGTTGTAAGTATGGTTTAATTGACAATATTAAAGTAGTCTGTCATTTTTTCAATTAAAGGACTTTATTCTGGCTGTGTTTATTTACAATACAACTATAGGATTAGTAATAGATAGGTGTCTTATAGACGCTTCTCCATTGCTAAACTGTGGGCTTGTTGTCACCTGACGATAGAAAGGTGACATCAACCTTATAAATATTACCACACTTGCCACTGCTACAAGGCAAGTGGGAAGAGCTGGGCAAAGTTCCATAATTGGCGCATCTAATAGATTCGCCTTTTATGGGCTGCTGCAGGCTGCTATTTTTAGGCTGGGGAGCCTATATCAATGACCCTTTACCAGCCTGAGAATACCAGCCGCCAGCTGTGAGCTTTAGCAAGGCTGGTTATCAAAAATAGTGGGAACCCCATGCCGTTTTTTTAAATTGTTTCTCTATTCCTGATAACCAACCTTGCTGAAGCTGACAGCTAAGGATTGCAGCCCCCAGCTGTGAGTTTTGCCTGGCTGGTTATAGAAAATACAGGGGAACCCAAGCCATTTTTTTCATTTATTTATAGTGCAGGCGGCGGCTGATTAATATCCCCATCAGCAACTCCTGCTGTCCCTGTTATTAGCAGCAGCAGGGGTAGGTTGATGGGATTAATAATTACTCCAAAAGAAATGGACATAAGAGCAAAAATTGAAAAAAATAAATGTATGCAATTTTATTAAAAAAATAAATAATCAATTACAAGATAAAAAAATTTCATGACACTAAAACAATGGGAAATAGAGACTGTAGCAACACCTAAGTGCCACATCCGGGTTGGTTGTTATATAATTAAACAAATAAATCCAAAAAAAGTATCAAAATCAATAATTATTTATATAAATAGGATCCTTATCAAAACCTCTTTCAATTAATAAAAATTCATATAGAAAAACTTATATAAAGTGCAAGTGCAAGAGGTGGCCAAATCAGACCTACAGATAGTTACATAATATTATACAAAGAAAAGAGCCATGTCAGGATTCAATTTATTACACATAGAGCCCCATAGCAAACATACATGATCGCTAGCCATGACTGTACATTTCACATAATCAACAAAGTGTAAAAGATAATAAAAAAACAACTTAGTAAAGGGTTGTGCATGATCAGCAAGTTTCCTAGCTCTGGTTAGCCTGATGTCGTCATGATGACATCCGCTCACCATCGCAATGATTGGGACCCCGTGTCACAACGTGGGGTCTCCAATCCAAAGGCAGATGGTCTGTCAGCCCTGTGCCGGCTTCCGGAATGCTGCGATCTTGTTTGATCGCAGTATTTCGGGGGTTAGAGTTCCGGGAGCGGTTTGTGACCAATACTGGCAATTAGTGCCAGGTGTCAGCTGTCAGAATCAGCTGACACCCGGCCGCTGTAAGCGTGGCCGATCGCTCAGACGTAATATTCCACCCATGGTCAAATAGGCCCAGGTCACATGGATGGAATATTACTTCTGATGTCAGAAAGGGATTAAGCTATATGTGAAGCACACGTCGGGATACTAGGTGGTGTGATCTGGCTTTGATCCATTTAATATGGCTTGTGGTGGGTGGTGCTACTCTGGCATGGCTGCATATAGTCAGAAACTCCCTTTGAGGGTCTTTTCCGTAATCTCCCCTAAACTTAGTTTTTCTGATTATATTTACTATAGTATCATTTTTTAATCATAATAATTATTTATTAGTATTTCCTTTATGTTTATATGCATGCGTGCACTGTGACCCTACAGTTTGGTTCTTATTGTATGACCTTATTGTGCCATTGTCTGATTTACCACTGAACACACTGCTTCCTTTTTCTAGATTTTTTGGGTATTTTCAAGCTTCTCTAAGTAGTTGTGTGCATATGCCCTCATCTTTCCGGTCCTTGACAGCTGATCTATACAGCTGACATGTGCTCGTCACAGCCGCGGGTGGATTCGCAATCCACCTGCGGCTATTAACTAGTTAAATGCTGCTATCAATCTATGACAGCAGCATTTAACTCGCACTTACAGAAAGCGTGACACTGGCGCTGCCCAACAGTGACCCCTTCAAATGATCGCGGGTCACTAATGGGTCAGCATGACAACCAAAAGTCTGCAGCAGACGATCCAAGCAATTATTGCCTGTGTATAGCATAGGTAATCAAAGTACTGCAGCTTCTAGTCTCCCATGGAAACTATTGAAGCATGCAAAAAGTAAAAACATGTTTTTAAAAAAATTTAAAAAATAAAAATATTTAAGTTAAAATCAACCACCTTTTGTCACATTCGAAATAGAACAAAACACAAATCAAATATACATATATTTGGTATTGCCGCATTCAGAATCATCCGATCAATCAATATAAAAAAAGAATTTACCTGACGGCACAACGAGAAAAAAATCAAAATGCCAGAATTACGCTACTATGCAATAGAATGCAATAACAGGCAAACATATCATTGTATCTACACCAAAATTGTAGCAACAAAAATTCCAGCTCGACAGGCAAAAAATAAGACCTCATACAGCTCCAGATCATGAAAAATGGAGACGCTACAGGTTTCTGAAAATGGCGCCTTTTATTTTTTTTTTAAGAAATTGTGGATTTTTTTTCACCACTTAAATAAAACAAACCTATATATATTTGGTGTCAGTGAACTTGTAATGACCTGGAGAATCTTAATGGCAGGTCAGTTTTAGCATTTAGTGAACATAGTGAATTAAAAAAAACTGGAATTGCACTTTTTTTGCCATTTCACAGCACTTTTTACCCATTTTCTAGTATAAGATATGTTAAAATCAATGGTGTAGTTCAAAAACACCATTCCCATTACATGTAAAAACCGCATAGCACTGTACACATAGCATGACTGTTGTCTTCAGGGGTAGGAACGCAGGAAATCATTCAATCATTTTTACACAGGTTACAATGGGTTTTAGAATAAGTCTCGGGTGTATATTTTGTTCTGTCTTCTTACATATCTCCACCAACACATTTAGGCTTCAGAACAGTTTCTTCTTACACTACATCTGAGTTATTAAGTTATACAGCCAGTAAATGTGAGAAGATTTTGCAGCGTTGTTGACATTCGCAAAGGTTTTATTGACTTAAACCCTTGAAATCCAGTTAAAATCCCCTTACGTGCTACATAGAATAATAGTCACAGCATTTATGTTTGCCTAGGAATAGCCACTTCCTGCAAAAGCAAACCAAATGAAACCTCACTCCTACCCACAGGCTGTCATTCATTTTTATATTTTTAGTTTTCTTAGCCAGACATAATGGCACAGTACATTCCACATGAAAAGCTGCATGATACAGCAGACTGGTGACTTCAAATATCCTTCCCTGAAATGATAAACTGCACGTGTTCTGTGACCTGTCGCTGACACAGACTACGGTTGGCTACTGGCAATAAAATCATTGATTGTATTAATTCTCATTCACGGCACACTTTCTTAAAACTCGTATCTATAGTACCTTGCATTTAATACTGAAGCAAACAGTATACAGTTACAATTGATTCAGCAGCATACTAGACTAGTGACTAGTGATGAGTGAGTATACTTGTTGCTCGGGTTTTCACAAGCATGCTCGGCTGTCCTCCAAGTATTTGGGCGTGCTCGGAGATTTAGTTTGT